>PVIY010034611.1:0-26974 GCA_004026745.1 Myrmecophaga tridactyla
ATCTTAATGATTTTGCTTCATGATTTTATGCAATGATAATTCTAGAGTGTTTTGGTCAATAAATATGTGAAATCAAATAATTTCTCTTCATTAAAGAAATGTAGATAGAACCATGTTTACAAAAGCATATTTTATAGAACTCTAGGAACACACACACACGCACACACACACACACACACCCCACACCCCCCCACACACACAAACACACACCAAATGTTTTGGGATTAACGTGTTGGAGATCCAAATTAACGCATACTGGCTGAGAAAATATCTTGAGAAATCTGCTACAGAAATGTTTTTAACCTTGTTCATCCACCAGTTTAGAAATTTTATGAGGGCATGGAAACTTTTATCAGTATATTTCCTAATAATGTGTAACTACTAATTTTGGAACACATTGGGAGATATTGAATAGAAGAGAACAATATTATTTATCACTATGCATAATTATTCTATGAGGCAACAGCTGTAAGCATTTATTCATTTGAGTGTTTGATGCCAATGATATCAATATAATGGTTTACCAGTATAATTTGTGCAGATTTTTAAAAATTGTCTTTGTCCATGTACCAAACCCATGGAGTCTTACTTTATAACTATATAGGTGATTATACTGTGAAATATGGGCTGAGAAAAAATATTATATATGTATTTAACAGCTCTAAATACTAAGTTATTCATCCAAGTGCATGAGAAGTTTCTCAGATTATGTGAATTTTTAATATTTAGCTAACATTTCCTTCCACATGATATACTACATAATTCTTTAATGGAAGTGAATACTCTAATGCAAATTTAGAATGATTCATTTCCATGTCTCAGAGAAAAAAAATAACAAGTATTTAAGACATTCAAAGCAATTGCTAAGTCTTTCTACATATTCTCTTTTACAGAGTTTGTGGATGATTGGAAACAGCATTCGAGGGCCTGTGAGACTGTTTTGATGATAATTCCTCATTCATTTTGTGCTTCATAATTCCCTGAATACAGAAATCAGTTTTGTGAGCAGGTGCAACCAAATAAGTATATTTCATGCACACTGAGACATCACAAACATTTAAATTTAATAAAGTTAATCCACAAATATATACTCTCATACACAACAATAAATTAATATGCATTCATGAAAATGAAAATACAGAAACAAGGCCTGGAAAGTTAAGATTCCTTTCTAGCAAATTGATACAGTGGTTTCTACTCCATGCAAGATTCTTTCTACAGATGGGATCTACTTAGAAGCAAAGTATAGACTGTTTTCACCAACCTTACAGCATTTACTGGAGTATTATACAGGAAAATTAAAAGTAAAAAGTAAATTATTCATTCTCTAGACCTAAGAATTTTAAAAAGCAAAGTCTATGACTGAATTTACCAAAGGTTAAGTAGAATTAAATTTTCAAGACCTAGTTATTTTATTTTATTGAAATAATTGAAAATACTTTTAATTTTTAATGTGAAAACACAAAATTATAGTAACGCTGAACTCTTTCTACTGTGTATGGTTAACTAAAGTGTTACTAATGAGAAATGATTAAAGTAACAGTAATATACTGCTTTTATTGATTTTGATATTATCAAGACATTTTGGTATTTATTTAATGCTGATAATAATAATACCTTTGCATAACTGTATGTGGCACAGAAAGAAAAAAGAATTGAAAAATATATTATGGCTATTGTGTAAATAATACAATATGTATAGCCTTGTATCTACTGTTCTCTTCATAGAACAATATAATTAGAATATATAAAGTTATTTAAGGTAAGTGGGTTTTAAATTAAAAGTTTTCCTGAAAATAATCCAGAGTCTATATAACTTATCATCTTCAAGTTTCTACTGTATAATATAAAATGCCTTCACTTGGAAAGAGGCAAGATACGGTGACTGGATCATCACTTCTACTGTATTACATTTGTCAAAAGAGTTTCAGAAGCCTTTAAAATTTAAGGGAGTCAATTAAAAAAAAAAACACTCCTCCAATCTCTTATGTTAATGGATACATTGAAGGACAGCCCTTGGGGAGGGAGGTATTGCTGTAAACCTCCTGGGAAATTCCAGTGTGCCACAATCTCCCCTCTGGTCACAGTTCACATGCAGGCTATGTTCACCTCTATTCCCAGAACACAAAAGTTTTCTGTGTCAACTTCAAGTCCAGAATCTTACCTACTATATTATATTTAGATGATGGTGAGACTCTTTCTATGTGCTTTCTGTGTATAGTACTTTGCATGTGTTTCACCTTGGTCTAAATACCTGTGAAAAAAGAGAAGCCTGGTTATCTGTCCAGTTCCACTCCACATGCAATTACGGTTCAAGGAAAAGATAACTGCAATTGGCACTTCCTTTCAAAAATGGAGAAAAGAGGAGGTGTAAAGTAGGCACCCAACCATGGCAATTCTGAAATTTAACTAAGCTCATGTCACCAGTTCCTAGATTACAGTCCAGTTCTGTTTATTTTAGCATAATTGTCCTTGCCTCTGTCATCTAAGCTGTGTTATGTATAATAACAGCCTCAGTTTTTTGTTGAGTAGTGCTCTCAGTCTGTTTCTTACCTTTTGAATGTTGAGTATGAAGGATTTTTTTATTTTATCATTTCAGTTCATGATTTGCCACAGCTACTCTCTTTAAAATGTATGGGTTTCCTAAAAATCTTACTGAAATTTACTTAAAAAAAAAAGAAAGAAAGAAGAAAAAGCAAATAGGCAAAAACGTAAACTGAATTTCATTGAAGCTAAAGGCTTTTGCTAGTGAAAAATCCCCAATAAGAAAATTCCAAATCTGTCACAGTCTTTGAGTTATTTTGATGATTCAAAGGAGGGAAGGGGTTAAATGAAACATCTGTGGTTTATTCTTTTCCAATACCTGGATTCCTTAATTCATTATCCTGGAAAAGAAAGAAAGAAAAATGCCAGGTCATACTTACAAACATAGAAATTTCCAAACTCTAGTCAAATGAGCTGATTTTTTTTTTTTTTTTTGCTAGCACGAGCATCCTTTTAAAAAAGCTCTTAAGAAGTATACACCTGTTTGCGTTGCTCATGGTAAACAAATGTGTAATCTATGGATATATGGGGTACGATTTCCTGGAATATGTCTTATCACTTAACTATATGGGTTTTTCATGAATGGAAATGCCTCTTCTGTGTAATGAATGACCTCATAGGTTAACGTAGGTTTGATGTGAAAAATTAAGGCTTTAGGAGGCTGTCTTGATGGTCCCAAAACTCTTCCTGCTTTGCCTGTTACTCGCAATTATGTATAGTCTTAAAATTACTTGTAAAGTTTGATACTCAGCCATGTAATCCAGAAATTTGATGCATTCTGTTTATCTTTATCTCTTTTTTCCTCTAAGTAATTCCCCCACCCCTCTCTCTCTCTCCCTTATTAGGCATCAGGGAATTAAAAACCACAGTGACTCATTACTAGAACTGCCAAAATTAAAATTAAAACTGACAATATCAGATATTAGCAAAGAGTGGAGCAACTGGAATTCTAGTAGAGTGTTGGAGACACTGCAAACTGTAAGAATAATTTGCAATACAATATCTTCCACTCCTATATATTTACCCAAGAAAAATGAAAATGTTTGTCCTAAAAGAGCCTAAAAAATATGTATAGTTGTTTATTCATAACAGTCTCAGATGGAATTAGCTCTCATGTCCATTATCATGAGATTTGATAAAAGATGATACATTCACAAATTACAATACACTCAATAATTTGAAAAATGAAAACACGTTATATACAGAATAACATGGATGGATCACAAAAACATTATTTTGAACAAAAAGATATATCGAACAAAGGATTCTAGATATGAACGCATATATGTTCTGACTACATTTATATGAAATTCAAGAATACGTAAAAATAATCTATGGCAATCAAGATCACAATACTGTTTACCAATGGGGAAAGATTTTGGCTGGCAGGTGTTTCTTGGATCCCCAAGATGCTGCCAATTTTGACAATTTGCTAGAATTCATAGAATTCAGAAAAGATGATTTTCACATTTTTAATTTATGTTTGGTTTCACATGTTTATCTATTTTCACATGTTTTTTGAAAGGATACAGATTAAAATCAGCAGAGAAAAAGACACACAAGGAAGAGTCCAGGAGAAACTAGTCACAAGCCTTCAATTGCCCTATCTCAATTTAGTCTTACTGAAATTGCTTAATTTTCATGACAAATATGTTTGATAACACATATAAAGTACTATCAACCAGGGAAGCTCACCTGGTCATTGGCATCTAGGATTTTTATTAGGATCAGTTGCATAGGTATGAATTATCCATAAGACCTGCCTATGGTACTCAGTCTACAAATTCTTCAGAGGTCAAACTGATAAGTCTGGACACAGCACCTCAAGCAACAAAAACAGGCCTTCACAATAAATCACAGAGTTAGCATATTCTCTCTGGTGAGGTCCAAGCTCCAGGCGCATAAAAACATATGAATAAGGAATCAGGCAGGACATCCCAAAAGTCTAGATGTTATTTCCCAGGAGCCAGTCAATGGTCAGTCTTCTTTTTGTTAGACGGGGTCTGACCACACATGCCCGTGGAATTAACCCTTTATTGTACATTAGGAATTTTGTGGTTTGATGCCAATGGTTTACATGTAGATTGGTATGTTGTTAATTTAAGTCTTTATCTTTCTCAAATTCAGTGAATTGTATACCTAAGATCTGGGCATTCATTGTATATTAACTTTACCTCTAAAAAAAGTCAATTATATTTTGAGCAGTCTCCCCTTTTGCTTTCTTTGATTTGTACAATGGAGCATTTTTGAAATTTGCATTTGTATCATCTTGTTTTCCCCTGCAAGTTATTTCTGTCAATTTACAAAGCTATATGTGTATTTAGTACAGAGGTTGCACAATCAATCAGAATATATTTTCTTCAATCTATAGCTATTTGTTATATTAGTATTTATCACCACACTATTTATGGAATTGCTTTTTTAAAAATAATGAGATAATTTTTAAGGAAATAATTTTTAGTTGAATCCCATTATATATAGTTACAAGAACAACCACATTGCTAGTATTTCAGACTAATTCTGAGAACCTCACAGGGTACAACACTAAATTTTTATTGTAATGTCTTCTTTTCATTATTGTTTGAAAAGCAACAAATGCTTACTTTCCTACAGATATGATAAAATTACCAAAACCTATTTGAGAAATCAAAACTATACATACTATCATAATGAGCCATCTTTATGGGGAAATCAGAAGACATGTCCTGAAGAAACATGATCCTGGGCAAGTAATGACACTGATAAATTATAAAACGTTTTTAATTTCATTAAATACCTCTATGTAGCAAATTTTTGTAAGCAATATTATTGTCAACAAATGCAAATTCATGCATCCATTTTACTTTAGAATATCTGATGTTCAGTTTTTTAAAGTTATTATGAAATACTTCAAGTAAAAAAAGACATGAGCAAAATATTCACAAATACAATTCTCTTTGTTTTTTTAATTTTCTTAAAAATTTCTGAATCATCATCAGGATAAATTGAATCCTATACGCAATATAGCTCTACCAAATATTTGGTCCCATAATATAAGTATTTGAGACTATTTTGCTAAAAAATCTTTAAGAGAATAAAAGAAAACATCTTTGGCAACTATGCTACGTGCTATTCACAATTCTAAGAATACAAATAGAATACCTGAAAGTACAGTACAGTCTTTCTATCTACAAAGTCCATATTCCTTGAAATAAAAAAGTTACCTCTATCTAGTTGCATGAAGCTTTCCAAATTAATAAACCACATAAATATTACATTATATATTAGTAGCAGATGGGAAGGATGAGGATGATGATGGATAAAGATGGGGATAGTTTAGAGGTAATATTTTAAAAATATATTTTAAAATGGTAATTTAAAAAAGTGAATTATATAATTCAGGCATAGAAACTATTAATAGATAAAAAATTCTCTGATAACTAATGCAAAATAAGATTCACAATGGAAAATATAAATTAAATAGCATGTAGTATAAATTCTAGAAGCAGACTTATGGGTGTATATATATATATATATATATACACACACACATATGGAAGTGATCAAAATCAATCTTAAAGTCAATAATAACAATAAAAAACTATCAATCACAGATTGCTTTATATAAATTAACTTGTGTATGATCTCAACCATCCAATAAGGTAAGTCCTTTTTTATTCTCATTTCATAAATGAGGAAGCTAAGTCACAGAGTGTAATTAAAAAGAAAATCAATTGGGAGATGTATGTATTTATGTATTTGTTCTAAGGTATAACCATACTTCTTTCTGATAAACACACTCACATATTCACACAAAGTTAAATAAAATAGTGATTCCCCAACTTTAATCACAGGGTTTATTTTTATTTCTCCATGAGGATAGGCATCTTATACTTTTTTTATGGAGAGCCAGAAAATGTAAATTGTGAAATTAGAACATCAATCAAGTAAGAAAAATATGAAATTGCTACTTTTCCCTTTTCGAATCAGCCAAACTCATATCTACCTTACATCCAAGATATTGATTTCCTGAGTAACTAAAAAGGAAAATATACGAAGGCAGAGAGCAGAAGCAAATGCTGAAAAATGTCACCTATCACCAACTTAGTGCTATATGACATGACACAAAATGCGATTCATTGCCAAATTCATCTATTTGTATTATAATATTCACCATGATGTGTTTGTGCATCTCAATGACAGAGTCTGATAACACTTAACAGAACTAGTAAACACTCTTAGCAGAACACACTTATTCAAAATGTGATCCTGCTACTCTATTTGGGTCAGAACTTCTGGGTGTCTGGTTGGTCTTTGTAAACCCTCTTTAATCTGTTTTATATGAGGGCATATAATCCTTTCCTTAGCTAAGGTTGTTTTAAGAATACCTGCTTCTGATGGACCAGTGAAAGTATTGGGCTATGAGGTCAGATTTATGCCTATGTTGCCTGTGGTGGGGTAAGTGTTCTGTCACCAGTAGCTCATACATTTTTGTAGCTTTTATCAATAATTGTAGTAAAGAACTCTCCTTCTGTTATGAGAGCAACATGCGGTAATTTATTTTTTTCATGAAACACGGTAAGTATAAGAACATAAAACATTCAATAGTATTTAGGGCATTTATATTATTGCAATTGTTATTATTTTAATGGCAACCCAGTCCCCAAATAAAGACAGTTTTAAATTTCGAAAGTACCTTAACATGTCAAAATTGAGAAGTACTGTCTATGGAAACAAGAATTGCACAGAAAAAAGCTTCCCCTGAAGGAGTCACCTGGTTCTGTTTAAATAATATGGTTCTAATTGTTAAAAAGGGTAAAGCTTGTTGATGATGAGAAATTTAATAAAAGTGAAAATATATCAGTTTAAATCTGTAAATAAATAAAGACAGAAAATTTTCTCAACACTGCTACCAAAAACAATTGAAACACATACACACAATTTCTCAATCTCTCTCTCTCTCTCTCTCTCTCTCTCTCTCTCTCACACACACACACACACACACACACACACACAGCAACACACAGGGATCCTGATAACATTTAGATACATACACCTTGGTGCCAGATTGGTATATTATATCCATTTTCTTTCCAAAGCATATTGATAGGTTCTCATTGCACACTCAATGACTTTGACATTTGTTATGGGGAAAAACAAAACAGTAATCACATAATATTTACACCCTGGGACTTTAGATTGCTGCAGTTAAATTCTTTGACTACTAGGAGTCGGTTATATTTGTTCACAAATGAAATTGAGATGTGTTGAAAAAGAATTCTGTTTATTTAAATCCTGTTTAAAAATTTCAAATAAAGTTACTAAAAGATCGTTTAAGCTGTAGGGGAGAAAACTATCAATGTTTGAAAATCTAAGAGGATATTTAAATCAGCTTATTATGCAAGGACACTTGTTCTTCGTTCTTCCTTTGTCCCAAATGCCTTAAGTAAATCCTATTTTATCCAGAGTAATTATAATAGGTTACTCTTGTTAGTGGTAAATTCAGAAGTAGAGGAATGATCCAGTTCTAACTTTTGGAAAAGCTTTTGCCACCCTTATAAAAAGAAATAAACTCAGAAGGAACTATTTTCTTCCTTCAGGTGTTGGTGTGTGAGAATCCAGCAACCTGCTTTGACCATGAGAGGAGAGAGCTCGCAATACTGAGCAGGGGAGGGGGCGAAAATGGGCAGAATTTGGACCCGTGAAGCGCTCTTGACATGTAAATTAACTGAAACCTGCTCTGCGAGGACCTATGCTTTTATGTGAAATAATACAGCACATCACTGTTTGTAATTTCTATTACTCCCAAACGGAGTGATCTTTATGGATACATTAAAGGTAAATTAAAATTTATCAAAGATGATTACAAATTAGACTCTGTAGGGGTATATATTAAAAAAAAAAAAAAAACCAGCAATGCTCAGGCTGCACTTTAGGCAACATAACTCACAACCTCCAGACATCAGTATTTTTAAGTTCCTTCATTTAATTCTAATGTGCAAGCAAAATTGAGGACCGCTGAGGCAGATAGAATAATCTTCTCTGCAGTACGCTAGGTCTCTCTCTTCTCTGATTTTGCGGTCTGTATAAACTGCGGTCTTTCCTCGGGAGCAGGGAAGCAAGCTGCCCCTTTACTCTTTGTTGGAACTACTTTGCTTCAATGTTCCTATCTCCACTGAGCAAGTACAGTTTACAAGCTCTTCTCCATTTCTCCCCCTGGCAGCATCAAATGGACAGTGTGTTCACGTTCTTAAGAAAACGATTATTTATGTTTTAAGTGACATTTTGTTTCTGACATCTGCTTTGTGTTCATTTGGAAGGGGAGGGACCAAGTAAAGACTGTCCATTTGTTCTTTAGGAAATCATTAACTTAATTATTAGAAAATGATGTTTACAGGAGTCTAAACATTCATGTCCATTTTTTTTACATATTTTTAAATAAATGAACGTGGACATTGGCAAAAATTCCACTGGAGAAAAGGAATGGACCAAATAATTAATCCGTTGGTGCTATTCTTTTTTTGTCCTTTTCGTATCATTACTTTTGTTTTCGTTACATCTTTATTGTCATTTCAGTTAAACTTTTGGAAGGAGTTTGATGAAGATGTATTAAGGTTCTTCTCATTATGTTGTTGGGTATATTTTCATGTTTCATCAAATATTATAAAATTAACTATAATTATAGCCACACTCATTTTGATGCTGCAGATAATTAGCCTATATGTAACTATGCAACTATAACTGTATATGTAACTACAATTATATATGTAGTACATATATAAAATATGAAGGCATTGCGTTTATATAAAATAGATACATGAAGAGATACAAGTAGATATGTTGTGTTTACATACTTGAAATTTTTTTCTTAAATAAGGAGTAATTAATATATCTCTTCAGATAAGATTTTTTCATAAACTACTTAGGCAGGTATACCTTAGTGTTTCTCACTGACTAATGCCAGATTAATTTACTCTAAGATGTTATATTTACTCTAAGATTTTTTGAAATGAATTTATATTACAATAACTCAAAGCCTATGGTTACATGGCGGGGCATCTCTATACTCACTCTCGAGCATGTGCAGAAGCAACTACTTTGACTGAGGCCAGATTTCTGAATTGATCTGTTTCTTTTTCCTTGCTGAAAAGAAGTTGCACAGTGTGGATGTGCCTGGCCTCTTTGGCAAAGCTGGTGACTTTGGAGAGAGAGCAGAAGTCCTATCAAGCTCTGGGGAAACTAGTCCGGCTGATGTCTCTACATTTGCTAGAACCCTGAACATGCCTTGGCTTCGCAGGACTGCTGCTTGTAATAGGCTGACTTGCAATGGATGAGGAACTTTCACGTGTACTTATTTCATTTGATTTTTTTTAATTTAATTTTTAGGTGCATGGCCTGGGAATTGAACCCGGGTCTCCTTCATGGAAGGCGAGCATTCTACCACTGAACCACCCGTGCATGCTCTGTTTCTTTGATTTTTAACTTGAAGTCTGAGCTTCTCCAACCTTGGGATTACCATATGACTTCCCCAGGGTTATTTTATTTATTTTCCATAATTCAGTCTTGTTTTTGACAGGATATTCTATGGCGAGACATCAATGCCTTTCTTCAATTTGTACAGTCCAGCAGAAATCAATGAGACTTATGGATTGTGAAAGCCACAGGTAACATTTTTCTTGCTTTAATATTCTTTAGCAACTTGCATTATTATTTGGGAGCACAGGATTTAGAAACCTATTCAAGGCATTCATGCATATCTATAAATGGTGTCCTATTCATCATTTATTATTCTACAACACGTGTTTTATTTTCTTATTAAATTTATTTTATTTTATTCCTTTAATCATAAGTAAATATTGAAATTTGTTTTAGCAGTAGAATTATGACATTGTATAATATCACATTTGCCTTTAATGTTTTTTAGTAGCCTGTTAGTCTTTTCTTTAAACCTGTAAAACAATTTATCTTAGTCTTCCCCACAAAGAATTTATAAGTACACTCCTGTCTTTTAATTAGAATCTATAAATAGATAAGGCACAAGGTTCAACATTTATCTTTATGTCAATTAATGATTAATCATACTTCATTAACACATGTCACTTATTTATTGTATAGATATTGAATTATTTGAGATATTTTACCATTCTAAACTATATTTATTTATCATTTTGAATCTATTATGAAATATTTCGAACATAAAAAACATAAAGAATATTATAATTAAATTATACACACTGTCCAACTAAAACCATGAACTTTTATCACTTAGAAAGCCCACGTGTCTTTCCTACATAACATTTCCACTCTATCCCAACTTCAATAGCGTATCCTCAATTTGAAATACATGATAAACTTTTTCTTAACTACAGAAACAAGTCATTGTAACTACAAAGTAATGTTTAGCATGCTATAAACATTTTATTAATGGTATCATTCTGTTTATATTTCCTGTAACATTTTTTAACATCATATTTGGGTAAAACAAATGACATCCAATTAATGATAACATTTATCTTCATAGATGGATAACACACCATTTTATTATTTGTAAAATTTAATTAACTGTTAAATTTTTATAAATTTACTTTATCCATTTTTATTAAATTTAAAACAATATTTCAATTACCATTATTTTGCATTTTGCTGCATGCGAAATTTATATTCGTTTGTTTAAACAGAAGAATGATTCTTGACTTAATGTATGCATATTTATGCACATGTTAAACCTCATTAGATAATGCTAAATTCTCTCTTAATATTTACTGACATTAAGTTTTAGCAGTTTTATGAGAGTGAAATGTTATCTCTCTTTATTTTTAAATTTCAGCTTACTAATTACTAGTGAGGTTTAACACATTTTAAAATTTATTGTCCACCCACATTTCTTCTTCTCATACTTGTTTATTCATAATTTTGGCCCATTTTGACTTTTAACTTTTTAATTTTTAGAATTTATGTATTTGTGTATCACGTAGTTACATAAGTATAATCTTATATATTTGCATGGTTGTATATTTATCATTTTTGTCCATGTGTTGCAAATATCTTGTCTAATATTCCTATGCCTCCAGAAATTTTTTTAAATCAATGAATATTAGTTCACCAATATTATTTATTCATGGTTTTTGCTCTTTGTGCCTTTGGAATATCTTTCCTGAATTTAGATCTCATTTTTTTCTAAGCATTTAAAATTTTTGTCTGCATATTTAGCTATTCATGCAGCATTTATTGAATAATTGATTATTGCTTCACTGATAGTCAATGGAGTATGAGTTATATGATTTTTCTATGTACATTTACAATTATTTCTAGACTCCATCCCTGTAACAACATCAGACCAACTTTATTAACAAATCTGCATTAAAAAATTAAAAGCATGTTCCTATTAAGAATGTTCTCCTTCTTGTTTCTTCTTCTTTAGGAAGATGACTCTTGCATTTTGAATTTTAGAATTTATTTTCCAATTGCCTGGTTATCGTTAAGAATGTTATTGTAATAGAACTGAATATATAAAACTGTTTGGAGAAATTGTTACATACAACTTTAAAATTGCTACAATATCCTTGTGAAATGACCAAACATCATTTTTCCTTAAAAATCTATTTCCTTTTTTATATATAATCTCTTTATATAGATATTATATAAGCAATGTAATTGTTATTTCTCATACATTTCTTTTTTTCCTATTCCTCTTTCTTCCAAACCTTCTCTATTCTTATATTTAGTTTATGTGAAATAAATGAATTACCCTTGGCTGTTTCTACCATTGAATGGATCCACTGCTAAAAAGCACGTGGAAATTCCATCACAATGAAATTATGGTCCCGGGAACACGGAGTACCTCTCTCATTAGAAAAGCCCAATCTGCCACTTATTAATGTAAGACATATCAGCTACAAGTTGACGTCCAAAAAGGGTAGTTGGGGCTATGACGAGAGGGGTCTCACTGTCGGCTCAGGGAAAGTGGACCACATTGGCCCTCTCAGGCCACCTCCAGGTATGTCTTGTATTTTTGTCACGGAAGACACCTATTCAGTCTTGATTTGTTCATATAAATATTGCACATAATTTATCAGATTCATTCCTATGTATTTCATATTTTTGTGATGCAGTGGTAAGAAGTACATAATTTCAATTTTCACTTCTATATTGCCAGTATATGGAAATAAAATTGACTTAAAAAATCCTGCATTTCATGATCTTGATAAATTCAATGATTAATTCTAATACATTTAAAATTCCATTAGCTTTATTCAAAGGAAGTGGCATAATACACAAATGAGGGCAGTTTTATTTCTTCCTTTCCAATTGGTATGTCTCTTTATTATTTTAATTTTCTTGTTATATTGCACTGTCAGTAAATCCAATACAATGCTGAGTAAAAAAAAAAGAAAAAAATGTAAATGCCTTATTTCCAGTGTTAGGTTGAAGTTTTTAGTAGGTGATCTATATCAGGTTGGAAAATATTTCTTAAATTCCTAATTTGATAAGAGTTTTAATTTGGAATGCTGATAAATTCCTTCAAGTGCAGATCTTTTTTTTGTATTTTTTGTTTATTGATAGGATATGATCAATAACATTGACAGATTTTTGAATATTGAACTAACCTTGTGTTCCTCAGATAATAATAGCCTAGTTGGTCATTATGAATTGTGCTATTTGATATGATTTTATTTATTTAATATTATTTATCATCATTTTGATGAGGGATATTGATCAATAGCATTATGTTCTTGTGCTGTATCTGTGTATTCTTTTTTGGTATCTGATGAAGGAGTTTATATAATATTGGCAATATATTTTTTTAAAGATTTGGTAGAACTAATCAGTTACACTATATGGTCCTCATATTATCTCTTAGGAAAGGTTTTTAAATTTAGAATTTAATTTATTTAATAGTTCAGAACTTTCAAATAATCTATTTATTACTGAATGAGCTTTGATATCATGCATATTTTAAGAAATCAGTCCATTTTGTCTAAATAATCCAATTTATAGAGCAAAGTTCTTTATAATACATGTATTTATATAAGATGTGTAATGATCTCTTATTTTGAGTATTGGTAATTTGCTACTTCTCTCTATATATTATTTGTGTGCTTATTACAGTTTTATGAGTTTCACGAAACGTTTCAAAAAAGTAATTTTTTTCATTGATTTTCTCTATGCTTTATCCATTCTCATTTCATTGACATCTGCTTGTATATTTTATGGACTTCCTTCTTTCTTGGGTTTTAATTTGCTATCCAATTTCTAGTTTCTTCTTGTAGAAGATTATTGCAATGATTTGTAGCCTCTATTCTCTTCTAACATAAGCAATTAAGGCTATATGTTTCACTCTAAATAATTAAGAGAACCAAACCTTGATGTTATTTTTATTCAGTTCAGTGTAAACTGTAACATCAATTGTGACTTCCTAAGAAAACCTTTGTGTTATTTTGAATTGCTTGATTTAATTACGAAGCATTTGGGGATTTTCCAGGTTATCTTTTCATATCAATTTCTATTATATATCCTTCATATTCTGAGAGCAAATTTTATGACTCACTTCTTTTAACTGTGTCAATGTTTCTTTTATGGCCCTAAATATGTTTTTCTGAGTGGGTATCCCATGTGTACTTGAAAAGAATTTTCACTCTGTATTTTAATGTCAATTTGTGCAATTTGTTTGAGGTTGTTGGCCATTTCTTGTATGACCTTATTGATTTTCGCTCTCCTTTTCTATTGATTAATGGAAATGCAGTGTTGAAATTACCAACCATAAATATGAATTTATGTATTTCTCCTTTATATTTCAGTTTCTGTGTCCTGTATTCTATAGTTCTGTGCTTTTAAAATCTTCATCTTTAGAAATTGCATATTTTCTGGATCGACAATTTGTTTTCACACACTGTTCTTTTTAGTCCATGGTAATATTTCATTTTTTGAAATGAGTTTGTAGTTTTAATTTTTAATTCCATGACATGCTACCAAAATGTTACGTGTGCACAAAAGTATCTTTGGCAGGGTTACCTATTTTCTCAAGAATAAGTTTGCTTCATTTGGGACCACTGACCTAATTGTTTTGCTTCCAAACACTTAAGAAAGAGCTTGATAACTGCTTGCCTAAGAACTCACAATAAAAACTGTTTTAGTTTACTAGGCTGCTCAACCAATACCGTGAAATAGGTCAGGTTAAACAATGAAAATTATTTTGTTTATGATTTTTAAGCTAAAAGAAAGTCCAAATCAAGGCATCATCAAGTTGATGCTTTCTCCTCAAAAACTGTGGAGTTATGGTGATGGCTGCTGGCAGTTTTTCATTCTAGCTTTTCACATGACCATGCAGTTGTACCTGGACCGGTCTCTTCTGGCTTCTCGATTCTCTTCTAGGTTTCATTGAATTCAGCTTCTTACTGATTCCTTTCTGGCTTTCTCTGCATCTGAATTTCACTCCAGTAATATGATTAAGACCCATCTTGATTGGGATAGGCCACACCTTAACTAAGTAACCAAATCCAAAAGTCTGACTTACACACATACAAGAATTTGAATTTAAGAATGTGCTTTTCTAAGGTATGTACACCTTCAAACCTGAATACAAACATTTTCAAAATTACAAAAGAGTCATGAAAGACCATTTTTTGACTGAAATTGATTTTATCAACTAAAATGTCTATTTAATTTTTAAATAATAAAAGATAAGGCCTACAACTCTTGTGTTAGAAATTAATTTTAATTTCAGGTGTACATATATGGCTTATTTATATTTTTTATAGGTAGAATATTTCTGAGCACATACCATTTCTTATTTACTGCTTTGTCTATATTTAATTAAGGACTTTTGTTTTATTACTAAGTACTGGATTTTTAAAAATGTATTATTTTCTTGTCTTTTGCATATAGCAATAATAAAATTATTTTGATATATTAATAAAAGTTTTATATACATATTTTAATTCAACAGTAATGAAATCCTTTAATATTGTCTGTCATTTTGATAGGAACTCAACACACCACTCCATTTTTTTTTAAGTACCTGTTGAAAATTTTAGTAAATTGTTTTTTGCTTTCTTCATAGGACTGACTCTTTTTTTATATTCTGGTTTTTTTGCATTATTTTATTTAACTGTCAATGGAATTAATTTCCCATCATTTTCCTAACTAAATCCTAAACAAGCAACTGTATTGTTATAATTTATATGACTAATATTATTGTTGTAAATTCCTGCTCTTGTTTTCAATGATTTTCAGACATATGCATGATTTTGAGTGTTAATATTATATTTTTCATTTTTTATTAACCTGACTGTCTTTAAAAACTATTAAATGTAAAAATTGTAATAGCATAATTTTTCTGAATGATAATTTCTACTGAAAATATGAACTGTGCATTCGTTATAACATTGTCAAACATTCTTAAAATATTTTTTCTATAGATATTCATATATAGTTTAGAGGAAAAGTCCATTTCTAAAATAGATTAATCAGGTCTCTAGTCAAGATTTTGCAAGTTTCATCAGCTGCACTGTGTCATTATTTTTAGTTTCTGACATAGTTCACATGAAACAGATGTCTGAATTTGTACATGAATATTATAATCATTCACATAAAAATAATCTGAGTCTTCAAAATATGAATATTTGATAACCATTAATTTTACTTATAATTATTAGGTCATTAAGTTTATTCTACCTGCAAATTTTTATAAATCTTGTTTTCTCTAGAAATTAATCCATGTTATCGAGATTTAATAATTCAGAACTTAATCTTGCATTCATTTTTGAAAATTTCTCTCTCTATATGTCACTATAACCTGTTTATTTCTTCTTGTGTTCTCATGTACATATTTTTCTTAGCTCTTGTAATATTTTTGTAATAAAAAATTAGCAATTTGTTTTTGCATCCTCCTCTGCCTAAACACCCACAATGTTCTAAAAACTATATCTACATGGTGTTCAAATTCGTTTGGGATCTAATTCAAATTACAGTATTTGTTTTTACTTTTTTCTACTTTCTTTGCCATAAATCCAAATAAATTAAACACATTTTTTAACTCTTTCACTCACCTCACCCCATGTGATCATGTACAGACAATACCTAAAGGCCCACCTAATTATCCTGAAATCTCATTTAAAATCAGGCTCCCTTAAGGCTAACATAGTGCTCTTTCCAGTAAATTATAGTATGCAATGCAGGAAAGAGAATACAATTAATATGGCTTAATAGTTTTAGGAGTATAAGCATTTACATTTCATCCTATTAAAATATATAGATCCACTCACCTTTCATGTGGGAGACCCGGGTTCGATTCCTGGACCATGCACTCGCCCCCCCAAAAATCAGACTTTAAAATACATCGATCCAAATTCATGCATGTGAATTCATAAACCCAAATATGATAGCTTTACTAAAAAATCTTTAAAATTCATACTAAGTCTGAATATTACAGGTGCCAATTCCTAAATTATTTACACAGAAAATCTACCACGGCTTTTGCACAAATTAACCAGATGCTACAAGCAAAACTATTGTTTTGCCCTGAATTATCAAGATACTTAGAGGGGTGTGTACTGGACTATAAAACAATTAACAAATACTTTTCTTCAGTTCAATAGTTCTTTCTCATTTGCATACAAACTATTATATAACATAATTAAATGAATCTTTCTTTTTGGATTATAATGTACATGTAAAAAGAATATCAATTTTAAGGCTTTATTCCTTCACCATGAAGCCATTTCTTTCTTCATTAAAATATTTACTTACTTCCATTATTGTGGGTGTGCTGGTTTGAACTGATGTATTGACCCTAGAAGAGCCATGTTTTAATCCTAATCCCATTTTGTAAAGGCAGCCGTTTCTTCTAATCCCTATTCAGTACTGTATGTTTGAAACTGTAATTAGATCATCTCCCCAGAGATGTGATTTAATCAAGAGTGGTTGTTAAACTGGGTTAGGTAGAGGTGTGTCTTCACCCATCTGGGTGGGTCTTGATTTGTTTCTGAAGTCCTATAAAAGAGGAAACATTTTGGAGAATGAGAGATTCTGAGAGAGCAGAGAATGCTGTAGCACCATGAAGCAGAGAGCCCACAAGTCAGCGACCTTTGGAAATGAAGAAGGAAAACATCTCCCAGGGAGTTTCATGAAACTGGAAGCCAGGAGAGAAAGCTAGCATGCCATGCTTGCCATGTGCCCTTCCAGCTGAGAGAGAAGCCCTGACTGTGTTCTCTTCACTTGAAAGAGAAACCCTGAACTTGATCGGCCTTCTTGAACCAAGGTATCTTTCCCTGGATGCCTTAGATTGGACATTTCTATAGACATGTTTTAATTGGGACATTTTCTCAGCCTTAGAACTGTAAACTAGCAATTTATTAAATTCCCCTTTTTAAAAGCCATTCTGTTTCTGGTATATTGCATTCCAGCAGCTGGCAAACTAGAACAGTGGGTAATAACAGAGAGTTTAAATTATAGTCAGAGCTTAAAATATGTTGTCCTTAAAAAATTCAGATATATTTAAAATATATTGTAAATATTTATAATACATAGAAGCAAATGTTTTTTTCTTTAATTGATAAATATTTTCAAACATTAGCCAGATTCCTCATTTAAATTTTATTTTACATTTGTTCACATTTGTTTTATCATTTTCACTTCCTCACTCATGTATACACACACTCAATTTTATAACTTAGCCATTTCCAATATTCTAGTAAAGAGAAATAAGTAGATATGGTCAAAACAGTATTATATCTGTCAATATTTACAATTTACTCTCAATTTATGCTGACGTTAACAATATTAAGTAGAATAAGTTCTTTTTCGTTAAACCTTGTTAAACAACCAGAAAATAGCAACATAAAGCACTCCTTCCCTTATCAGTTAGGAGAGGTACTAAAACTAGCTGTAATCAATCTAGTAACCAAAATAATCATGCAGCACTCATCTAAAAGAAAACACAAAACGAAAACTTTGGTTCTGTCATGTTTATCTTTGCAATGAAAAGCAGTAAACTTAAAACTTCTCATCATCATGTATATTAAATACAATCTAGTCATCAAAATATAAATACTCAATTTGTGGTATATAGAAGAACCCAGACTAAAGAGTAATAAGAACCGAATTGTAGAGTTCAATACTGCACTGCTAATGCTGAAGGGACTGACTTAATTACACCTCTTACAATGCATCAGTTGAAACTCTGAGTGTTTATTTAGCAGAAATAGGCTTAAATGTATATTATTAAATGCTAATTTATAGTCTATCATATACAAATAAAAAATATTAAATTGAAATGGATAATATGTATCACATAATATCCATTATTTTATAACTTTATAAGTTAGCTTTACAACCTGCAGACCTCTCTATATTCAGGTCAACAAATATTGTTCAGTTAATTATCATATATTCAAAAGATACGTGGTAAGAGATTTTGAAGTGCAATTATGCTTCCTGTTGAAAATCTGCAGATGTGATTCAGTGTGTTCAATATGGAACCTTGGGGAATTCTGAAAATAACCAGAAGCCATCTGGCAGTAATTGAAATAATTGAAGAAAGGACAGGCTTGAAGAAAATATAACTTAGATGTGTTTATTAAGAGTTAACCCAAGAAAACAAGCTAAAGCTCCTAAATTGCAGAGATGATGTGCATATCATAAAAAAGTTTAATGTATAGATTAATATATATTATATTATATAATTAATATATAGATTAAATATAGATATGGGATCACATTTAATCATGTTGATTGATTTTAATTATAGAGAAAATAGCAGAGTCACTGAGACTACTTGCTTTCACATTTCTAATGAAGTATATTTCATTATTTTCCACTTATAATTTCCATATTTAAAAAATAAAATAGTCTTCAAGGATACACCCTCTCATGGGTGCACGGGTAGTTCAGTGGTTTAGAATGCCCATTTTTCACGCAGGAGATCCGGTTTCGATTCTTGAACCGTGCACCCCCTGTGAATCAAGAGTATACCCTTTCTGGAAAGGAAGTGAGTCAGCAATGGTCTTAGAGCATGCTCAAACTTGTTTTTGAGCTCCTCTTAGATTTTGATTTTGTTTTGTTTTGTGATTTTTTTCAAAATCCATGCTAATGGAAATTACTTAAATGGAAATTGCCTGCTTTAAAACCTAAAAGTGAAAGGAAAGGAAAATATGAACTATCATTAGCATACTAAAACCAATAAAACATGGTGGACCACAAGATGTCACTGTAGTTCAAGCATGACATGATTTTCTATGGAATTAAATAGGAAACAAAAGACTATATTCAACTTAGTTTATATATTTAATCTGCTTTTGAATATAGTTCAGATAATCTTATAATGGACTATAAATTGAAGATGAAGCAAGAAATATGTTTGCATGGAGTAACTTGCATATTTTTTTTTTAGCAGTTACAGGGATAGCTGCTAGTTGAAATAAGAATTTTGTACTGTAATCTTTATGAGGAAAAATTATAATATACAATTTTAACAGTACAAATGAGTTGTTTTTCAGCTTTAATTTACATTTATATAAAATAACAACATGATATACAAGGAACGGGTTCTGGGTTTGACTATAATAGTTCATATTTTATTTTTGTGTTTCATTAACTGTATTTTAGCTTGACCTATATCGTTCACCTATAAAATGGAAATTATAATGGTAATTACTTCATAGGTCTATGCTCGGTCAAACAAAAAAGGCTTATATCTAAGAATCAACAAATTAAAAAGTTTATACATTAGCTATTATTAGAAACAGCCAAACCTATATGCTTCAAAGGCTTCTATTTCTTTCATATTTCTAAATGTTTTATTATAATTACCTTCAACTCCAAAATTTGAAATGTAGGTCTGAGCACCACATTGATTATAATGTCCCTATGTCTGAAAACCGTGTATTCTTTTACTTCCTTATTACGTAAATTACCCACTATTATGCTAAGTATGGTATTATTCAAGAATTGCATTGTGTTTAATCACATCTTATTTAGCCCTTGCCTGTTCAAAGAAATATTTTATATTTAATCTACCAAAAAGTAGATGTGAAATATTGGCAACACAAAGTAAGAACTTATACAAAAAAAATTTTTTGAAGTGTAGTCGAAGTTAGTTAAAATATTTAATAAACATATTTATTACTATCTGTAGTGATGCATTTCAATTCTCATTATATTAAAGATGGGAATATTACAAACATGAAAGTAAACTGCAAACTAATCTTCAATTTAAATTTATTGGTGAATATTTAAAAAATCTTCCTTTTATTATATTTGCAAATCATTTTTCAAATAAAATAAAATGGATAAGTAGTGCGATCTTTTTATAATATACATATGCATAATTTTGATAAACTTACTTTAAACTATTCTATAGATAAGTTCTGCATTCCTTTTGGTTTACTTGCCAAAATAGAGCTAATTACCATAATAAAATAATTTGCTAATCTAAGTAAAGTAATTAAAAACAATGAGTTTTCAATAATACAATGCATTTGTGGTTTTATAAATAATGACTATTCAGCAAAGTTTTGTTATTACAAATCTCATGTATGCAAAAATAAAAGTCCAAAGTTACTGGATATTTATTGATATCCCACCTAATAAGACAAAGCAACTGAACAGTTGAAACCATAAACTATCTCTAAATAAAATAGTGATAATAAATGTAGGAAATATGATATATAATAAGAATATAAATATAAATATAAATGGAAAATAAAATCCATGTTAAAAACACACAGGTGAATAAAACAGCGCTTATTCAAAATCTTATTAAGACCTCAACATGAACCTTGGATAGGAATAATATAGGTAATATTTGGTAAGCTTTTTACTTGTGCTAGGCAAAGTGTAATGCATGTTATGATATCTCAGTTACTTTCAAAGTAATCTTATGAAGGAACTAAGATTAACTTCAATTTACAGATCAAGTAAATTAAATTCTCAGAGATTTTAAATAATTTTCCAAGGATCATTCAGCTGTTAATTGCAAAACAAACAAATGAACAAACAAACAAAAAGCCAGACATGATACATCAGACCCTACTTTATATTGTCCAATAATAAATTCAATGTACAAATTCCATAAGATAAGCAGTCTTATGATTTTGAAAAAGCTCAACAGTGAAATAAGAGAGGAGTATATTATTATCATATTTTTCCATTGCAGTAAATATGGCCATGTCATAACAGCTTCTTAATTTTATGAAATGTGTTGAATGTAACAGTATACAAGTATATACACGGCTGCTTTCAATGCAATGTACTATGACAAACTCATGAATTCTAAAGGATTTATGACAATTTTGTAGACTCATATTTCGCTAACGAATTCATTTTCCAGTTAAAATTTACTCTAGAACAGTGTTTATAGTCTACAATATAGAAATTAGAATCTTGTGAAATGGCACAGGTGCCAGTTTTTAGATATGTAATTTTGAAAATGGCATCTTCTCAGGCCAGTGCAGTTGGGCATTGGAAATAGCATGTTGACAAGTCCTTCCCAGACTTTTTGTCCTCCAAATATACGCTTAACAAATTCATGAATAAGTCCCCTCTTTATATCAGTTTCACAGATGAGACTCTTCAGACTCATAGTCATCTGCCCATTTGAAAAGGCAGAAAAAGGAAGACAGAACTCAAAAATTGAATGAGATGGTAAGGAGAGGGCAATTATAAGCAACAAGCCTTTAACACCCCTTTATCCTAGCAGGAACTCCAAAGTCAGTAATTACACACAATCACATGGACAACATATACATTCACACACTCTTACCAAGTACTATTTTTGTGCCTCCCACATAAACAGTCATACATTTACTGATGTTTGAAGGACACACCACCAGGCAGTGAAGCTAAAGGAAACAAACAGAGAGAAAGGATATGATCTAACTGATATGGTCTAATTATCCTGCATGCCACATTTTCAGATGACATGCTTATACCAAGAACATTTTCAGGGCTTCAAAATTTTGCAAAGACTCTTTCAGACCCTCCCTCTGGATGAGTTTCAGAATCACAACAAAAATTTTTGATCCTGAATTCCTGCCTTGGAAGTGTTTGACCTTCTAGGTTGAAAATAAATATGAACATAGATATGAAAATAATAGTTTCCCAGGAATTAGAATACACACATGCAATGCTGAAAAGCCTAAGTAAAATATTTCACAGATTGAAATTTTTCACTAAACAGATTTTGACTTAAATACTAACTACTCCTGGGTATATCATTTAATCATTTGAGCTACACAATCCACATGCCTAAAATAAAGTAATAAATTTACTTTTTAGGGTTCTTACATGGATTTATCAGATGGTATATGTAAAGTATACGACAGCTCCTAGCATAAAAAGCTATTAACTAAATGATAGTATAATTAATATGTTAATTTTTGTGTTATTTTTCTTTATTATATGCTAAGAATTCAGTGTCTCACAATACATTAATACACATCAAAAGAGTCTTGGCATCTGTCTTAACCTATTGCACCAATTTTTAATTGAAATTCTATGTAGAAAAATTAAAGTGGAAGGAAATGGAGGAAAAAACTTCACTTACCTCCCTAACTCCATATTTAGAAAGTTTAGAAAACAAGCCATTCTTGTGGATATAGGTTTTGTCCAAGTTCTTAGCCCAATAAAACTCCACAAAATTTCACTTTTATTCAAAGTTCCATGAAGATTTCCTGAGGGAAATTATGAAGGAGATAGTCAACTGCTTTGTAATAACAGATAAATATTGGATCGATATAAGCACAAGAACCTCTTTATTATTTTCCTTTTTATGTCTCAATGTTTGAAAAAGTAGCTATTTTTCTTTTTCTTTTCTTAAACTCCCATTGTCCTTGTTGACATTCAAAACTTCTGCACCTCCAAATTCACCAGAAGAATAGAAAATCACCCAAAGTGGATCTTGTGTTATAAAGTTTAACCAATGCTCCTTTCAAAATAAGTATTGTAGACCTCATTTTTCAATATAATATCTCCAAACAGTATTGATTGAAAGACTGCAAAAGTGTATTTGAAGTAATGACCATTATTGAAACATAATACTCTTGTTCATAAAATGATATTTTGAAGATTTTAAGTGGTGACAAAAATAAAAAAGTCTGTATTAAATTTAAGATAATGTAAAATATTTTGTTAAACTTTGAAATTTGGAGGTGATTTTAATAATGTATTTTATTTCAATTATTGCTCTATGTAAAAGAGCTGAAACTTTATGAGAAAGACTAAAGAAGATAAGGGAAAAACCCAGCACAGATGTGCTGTTGCCATTGATGCCAAGATCCCTGTACTTAATGATGAGCAAATAAGGTCACAACAGATGGTGGAGCATTAGAAAAAATATGAGAAGAAAAATGCATTAAAAAGAGAACAGGACTAAAGTCTAATGACAGCATTCTCATTATTCTCTAAAATAAATAAACTTCTAAAACTTAGTCTAAGTTATTTTTCAATATAAAACTATTAAATTGAAGAACTTAAAGATAGATAGGAACTGACTAATATTGAAGTAACAGCAGTCAAAGTAGCCTTACTGAATTATTTTCTACAAAGGTCATCTTTACATGTGTTTCTGTTAATGATCACACTACATGACTGTCCTTTTGGTTATTTTCTAGTAGAATCCAGCTTAAGGTTTTTGGCTTTGAGATGAAAAAAAAGGACATTACTAGGTGAAACTACCAGTTGGAAATAGTGAGGTGAGACAGAAGATAGAGGAAGGATTGATTGAGAAAACTTGACTTGGGCATTCAAAGTACAGGGTATCAAAAGATCAAGCCTGATTCATGTTGGTGATATTCTCCCAAGTTAACACTACCTCCCTCCTTTTTTATTTGCTCTTCCTTCTCATCATTTATTGATTTAAAAAGTAAAACTTTTTTATAGAGCATGCCCAGGACCAAATGCAATTTTTCATTAGAAGAAAGAATGACCATGATAATAATAGTAAAATATGTACTAAAATATGTTAAATAGGCAATGTGTTGTTTATGTATATCTTCTGTGGAAATATATTCTTTTAATTGGAATTCAGTAGTGTGTATACTAATCCATCTATAAATGGATTATGTGTCATTTTCCTTTAGTTCAACACAAAAAAATGTGCTCATCACCATCCATACATTGGGTGGGGTTTGTCAGCAATGCTTGTTGTCTTCCATGATGTGATTTGGGTTGTGTTGGGTTGACTCAGAATGGAGGGCATGAGCTATCCTTTCCTGACTGGCATCTCTGCTGGGGTTGCTGAGTGGCCGGGAGCTGACTGAACTTCTCTCTTCATCTCAGTAATCTCTCATCCTGCATTAAGTCCATTTCCAAGTGGTCTTTTCTCCATAGGATTTTGGAATTCTTAGCCTTACAGCTGACCTCTAGCAGAGAAAACAAAGAAACTACCAGGCATTTTAAGACCTAAATCCAGAAGTCACGCAGTGACACTTATCATATTCTATTTCTCAAAATTAGCATCTAAACATAGCCGTGGTTCAATGGTATGGGGGATAGATTATTCTTTTTGATGATAAGAGCAACACAAGAACATAGTATGGGAGGAGATATTGGTGGCCATTATGTCCATTCAATATAGACATTATTAATGGGTTCAAAATTGACATATAGTTTGAAATTTATGAAATATGTTTGCCTATAAGAAAATGTACTTATTTTTCCTTGCCCTCTGCCATTTTCTGGTATGTCATATTAATTTATTTTCTATTGTGTTTTCATTTTCTATGCTATGTAAGAGTCATAACTAAACGACCTTCCTTAAGAGTTAAAGACATTATATTGGCCATCCATGCAGGTTTTCATGTGACGCTTAGCTGTCATTGCAGAAAGTTATGGATCACACTTCCTGAGGAAAGATTCATATAAATGCTATCACAATTCAGGGGCCTTTTGTGTGTGGAAACTTTATTGCAATTTCTCTCAAGAGAAAATGCTACTGGGCAGTAGGGAAGTAAAAGAAACAGGATTGGGTAGAGGGAGAAGGTGAACAATGTAGTCAAACCAAAGGTTCAGAGGCTACTAGGAAGAAGTTGGAGGCTAGGATGGCCCTTCAGAATTGTCCTGAATTTAGACAAGCTAGCTCATTCTTTATGACCCTACACTGACCTGCCATCACATGAGAGCTTCCTTCAGGAAAGTGGCTATCTTCAGCTGAAGGCAACCTCCTGAGAAAGACTAAGTGGAAAATATTCTTTTCTTCAACGTGTCCAGCAGTGGTGGAATGCATGTTCCAGTCATAGAAGGGGATACCTTAGTGACACACTAGACTTGACACTAAAGAAACAAGGAGTTAGCCTGAACAATGAAATGTGAGTAAGGAATTAGCAGCTATTCATTTTGTTATATCACACTGCCAACATTAGTAAAATTAAAAGCCAAAATATAACACATTCAGGTAAAATGTAAGTGAACAAAAGATTTCAACTATGAAGTTGGCCTCTTTTGATGGAAGTATAACAGTAATCACAATAACTTGATTGGAAGTTGACTAATATCCATCATTTTGTTTTTCCCTGGGTTGCTAGTTGAGATTTTCCTGGTAAACTGATGGAGAAGTCATGAGATCTTGCCAAACATGGCTGCCGTGGCTGATGCAAGGCAACGTAAAATGGCCTAACGCGCGACCGGCTTTCTTCCCAGAACTGGCGGTGGTTTGTGCCAAAACTTAACCTTAAATCTGCCCTCCACCCTAGCAACAGCGGTGACCAATCCCAGAAATCTGCCCTCCACCCTAGCAACAGTGGTGACCAATCCCAGAAATCTGCCCTCCACCCTAGCAACAGCGGTGACCAATCCCAGCCTGACACGTGTCCCTGCATGCTCCCAGCCTATATAAGCCTGTGCTCTTCCTCAATAAAGCGGATGCCTTCCACTCACTCCTGAGGGTTGCCTCCTGAGTCATTTCTTCGTGACTGTGTGCTGTGTGCTGTGTGCTGTGTGCCGTGTGCCTGACTCAGTACGGCCACTTACCCCCAGCCAACAGCTAAGCAACAGTAAACAATGAGGAAAATCAAAATATATTTTATAAAAATATACTCCATAATTTAGAGTTGATCAGTCTACTAGGACATAGAGTTCTTGTGGTAAAAATGCAAGGGGATTAAATTATTAATTTTAAACAAGAAATAAATTTTCATTTATATAAAATCTGTTTCCTAGGTGGTATATGATAGTGTCTTAGTCAAAGTTCTCTAGAGAAACAGAAGCAACAGGAGATATCTGCAAATATGAGATTTACAAAGGTGTCTGATGCAACCGTGGAAATGAAAGACTCCAAAATCCGCAGGGCAGGTGTGAAGGTGGTAGCTCCAATGAAGGATCTGAATGAACTCCAAAGGAGAGGCTCATTGCCTGAAAAAGAAGTGAAAAAGTCTCTCTTTACGTAAATGTCTTTGACTGATAGGATTTCTTGGCATGTAATTCGTTTCTAATAGAGAGATAGAAAAACTGATCATGG
>PVIY010034612.1:0-26978 GCA_004026745.1 Myrmecophaga tridactyla
AGGAAAATCATAGTATTTTAAATTTTCTCTGTTTCAGAGTTCCACAACTGTTATATCTTAATTTGGTTCTGATCATTGCTTTGTCTCTTCAGACTATGTATTTTCTTGTGACTAAATTTTTGTTAAAAGTTGGGCATGTTGCATAGGACAGTAGAGACAGAGGTAAGTAATTTATATGGTTGGAGATAAGCATGTCTTTCATGCTGCTAGGTCTTTAGTATAAGGATTTGTGTTAATATAGTCAGAAGCTGACCTGGATTTGAAGTTTGTCATTGCTATGGGTATCTCCATTGTACCACAGATTCAAATTACCCTAGAGATACACTGTGTTTAGAGTATTGAATTAGTTTTACAGAGGTTTTTTCTCAATGGCAACGTCCTGCTTGACTGTGCTTCTGGGCCATTCCCCAGAGACCATCTGTCTCTTAAAGCTCTCTCCTTTGTATTCCACTATTATTTTTGTACAACACTTGTTAGAGTGGTGGCAGGAAGTAGAAGAAGGGAATTCTCTGATGTTCTGATCAAGCCTCAGTCTGAGGCAAGCACTGAGCATTTGGGTCTTAATGGTGTGTAATTCACAAGTTCTCCTATCTCTCCACCAACCATGGTGCTGAGCCTGGGAAGCATTCCTTTCCACCACCCAAAGGCAGTTTTTATTTTTTCTTTTCCATTTCTTCAGCTATAATGGGTTTCTACCCATTGGTGGCCTAAGATTACAGTTTTTATTGTTCTTTCCTCTTTTGTTCCATAAGGGAAGACAGACTTCCATTGGCATTTGGGGATTAATTCATTTCTTCATAGGAATGCTACAAATAGCAAATTCAGATCCTCTATCTCTGTAGCTAATAAACTTTGCATGCAGATGAAGCTGAGAAAAGCCATGTGATCAGGCCAAATAGAAAAAGGCTGTTTTTGATTGCTGCCAGTTTACTACGTTTTCGGTTTCATGGTTATGAAGGATTTTCTAATTATTCTGTCTATAGTATTTTTCTCTTGTAAGTGAACTGACTTTGTGAATGGAGGAGAGAACTTGCCTGGCAGTTACAAGGGTGACATCTTTGGTGATATACTTTCCACCAGCTACAGTGCTAAGGCCTTTTGAGACCATTTCAGTAATAGCAGATGTCTTAGTTTGCCCGGGCTGTTATGACAAACACCACACAATGGACTGACTTAAATAATGGGAACTTATTGTCCCATGATTTTTGAGGCTAGAAGTTCACATCAGGGTATCAGCAGGACTTGCTGTCTCATGGAGTCTAGTGTTTTGTTGCAGCTTGCCAGCCATCTCTGGGGCTTCTTGGCTTGTAGTCTCATTTTTGCACCATCATATGGCAAGCTCTCTCTTTCTCTGCTTTACCCTAACTCACTGCTTCTGAATTTCCTCTCCTTATAAGAACTACAGCTATGTGGGATTAAGGCCCACCCTCATTCAGTTTGACCACATCTTAACTAGTAACATCCTCAAGGTCCTATTTACAGATGACTTCGCACCACAGCCCCGGGGGGTAGGCCTCAAATATTTTTTTAATGGGGGACATAATTCAATCCCCAATAGCAGCCATTAGGTAAGATGATGATGATATACATTTGTATATATAAGTTCTCTTTGGCTAAAGATTCTACACTATAATCCTTTCAGCAGATTTAGAGTCTAGGCTGTGAGTGAAAGTTTTATTTTTATCGTTGATGAGAAATTCCTCATAAAATGCAATGACTAATTGGAGGTCTGGTATTTATCATATATTACTGATTTTAGCCTCTTAAATGACAATGTTGCCTATGACTAACGACTTAATTTATATCGTTCTATGAGAGTAAGCAGAGAATCAAAATAGCAAAAGTAGAGAAATTGCTTTTCAAAGCCATGTTTTTGATGAAAAGTATAAAACCCTTGTTGTGGGAGTGCACAAGTAATTCAGTGGTAGAATTCTTGGGCCAAGGTTTGATTCCCAGCCTATGAACTCCAAAAAAAAAAATGCAACAAATGGTGCTGTAAGAATGGGATAATCACATGGGAAAGAATGAAATGTGACCCCCACCACATAGCGTACCAAAAACAAAAGCAAAAACCCACGTTGGGGAAACTGTGCCTCTTTGGACACTGGTTCTACAGACACAAAACCAAATGCAACCCACTGCAAATGTTCAAATTCAATCAGACCAGCTATTAGATATCATGTAAATAATGAAGGAAAATAGATGAGCTGATTTAAATCATAAATAATGAAAGGACAAAGATGAGCTGACTCTAAATCCTTATGCTTAATGAGTTTGTGTAATTAGAAACAGGCATTATCTCTCTCCACCAACTATTTTAAAAATCAGAACATTGTTGTCTTCTATAGCTTTGCATTTTTTTTAATTGGGAGTTGGGGAGTAAAAAATCTAAGTAATTTAGACTGTTCTATTGATTCAATGAATACCAGAAAGCCATATCTGCTCTTTGGTTAACACCCCATTTAAACTAAATATACGATGGTTATAATATAAGAATATATAATAAAGAATGACTGATTGGATAATTATAAGTAAGCTGCCCTTTTGCCACAGATATTACTTTTACCAACTTTATTGTCAAAATATACCATAAGACCCTAAGAATAATGCATTTTCTCTGCTAAATAGGTGGTTATTTCTGCATTCTTGGTTTCTTTTACCAAGAAAAAGCACAGAAGGCTGGAATATAAACTTCAGGGTATGTAAGAGAAAGGGGAAACGAGGGTAAAAATAAAAGTAGGAATAGCAAAAAGTATCAATTTTGCATCAGGTTGAATACATTAAAAAAATAACAGTACAATTATAATACTCCTGTGTCATTTAAAAAATAATGAACAGCAACAACACAAATGCTTTGCGTTTGTGTTGGGATATCATTTTGTTTTAGATCAGAGGTTAAATTTTATTCAGAAATAAACATACAGCCATGATGTTTATTGAAAAGTTCTATGCAGATTAGTTCTGGCACTGTAGTCCTATAAAGAAATGGTAAATTAGAAACATGTCCCATTGTTTCCAGCATTGCAAATGGTTAAAAATGTTGCTGAAGGAAAACAGCCCAGCAGGACCAACGAGTGCATTAGCACCTGTGGCACTATGATACCACCTCTAGTCATGGCGTGTGCATTTTCGTGGCATTTTCACCTCCACAAGTGAGCACCACCATTCTTCAGCCCCCGTACATCTGTCGTACAAGCTTCAGATCAGAGCGAGGAAATAGGGACAGATTCACCCACTCTAGTTCACTTGCTGCTCCACCAACTGTCAGCCATTGCACGTCACGTTTCCTACTTTCTCAGTCTCCCAGCTCATGCATTTCTGGAAGGTAGCTGAACAGGTAAAGAACATGATTTTCCTGCCAAAATCCCCCTGCCCCACAGTGCAAGAAGCTCTTTGCCATTCTGTAGGCAGAAATGAAGAACACAAAGAAAAATAAAGAAGGAGGAGAAAAATGTATCCTTGCATTAGAGACTTGAACTAAACTAGAAGGCTATTCAGAGGAAGGTCATTTAAACCGTTCATTCACTTTTCTTTTTATTATTCAATGATTTTTAGTGACTATGCTGTGCAAGGAGCCTGTTTAAACAGATGAGTACAAATAAAAATGATGACTATTGAGATATAATTGATTAGCTGACAAGTGACTGCTTTCTTTATACTATTATATTAGAGGACTTAAATTAGGTTGTTTTCACAAATTTGATGTTCTTGTGTTGCTCTCAGCAATGACTATTTTGGCATGAACATGAAAGAATATATACATGACAACCGCATGACACACAGGCTAAAGGTAAGTGGGGTACCAAAAAGAGATAATTTTTCTTAGGCTATAAACACGAAGGCAGTATTAAACACAGTACTGGGTGGGCTGACATGAGCAGGGAGATCACTGGCAGAAAAAGCATTAGAAAGTTTCCTACTTCCCACTTGCAGAGTAATGTCTTATATTTTAGGCCTGGGAAGTGCCCTCACTGGCTAATGAAATCCAATGGAATGATCTGCATCCACATCGACTTTTAGATTAAATTGTATTTATGAAGCAGAGTCAGAAGAGAACTTACATCTCTGGCATATGAAATCTGCTAAGTTTCCATATGTGTCCAAGGCTAATGAAACGACCTGTCCATGAAGAGCTTGCAGCTGATATTTTGATTTCCTGAAGTCCAGCCCTTTTTCCAAAGGGCCCCTCAAAAGGACCTTCTGTATATGTGGTCAAACACCCTCTCCCAATTTGGGATGAAAGTTGGCAACAAAGTTAGCATTTAGGTATTTTGACTAAGAAAAAAATCCCTGGAATCTAGTTAATGGCAAGGACATACTTTTCCTTAGTCTTTTGCGTAAGTTGCATCCAATAGTGTGCTGGGGGGGTTGTACCAGCACACAAAATACAGCTGCTGAATCTTCAGTTTTGAAGCCAGTTGGCATCTGTGCTGGTTTGAAAGGATGCATGTCCCCTAGAAAAGCCATGTTTTAATCTAAATCTCATATCACAAAGGCAGAATAATCCCTATTCAATATGGTATGTTTGAATATGTAATTAGATCATCTCCCTGGAGATGTGATTTAATCAAGAGTGGTTGTTAAACTAGATTAGGTAGAGGCATGTCTCCACCCGTTTGGGTGGGTCTTGATTCGTTTCTGAAGTCCTATAAAAGAAGAAACATTTTGGAGGATGAAGGAGATTCGGAGAGAGCAGAGAATGCTACACCACCACGAAGCAGAGTCCACCAGCCAGCGACCTTTTGAGATGAAGAAGGAAAATGCCTCCCAGGGAGCTTCATGAAACAGGAATCCAGGAGAAGAAGCTGGCAGATGATGCCATGTCTGCCAGGTGCCCTTCCAGATGAGAGAGGAACCCTGACCATGTTCACCATGTGCCTTTCCAGATGAGAGAGAAACTGTGACTGTGTTTGCCATGTGCCTTCTCACTTGAGAGAGAAACCCTAAACTTCATTGGCCTTTTTGAACCAAGGTATCTTTCCCTGGATACCTTTGATTGGTTATTTCCATAGACTTGTTGTAATTGGGACATTTTCTCGGCCTTAGAACTGTAAACTAGCAACTTATTAAATTCCTCTTTTTAAAAGCCATTCTGTTTCTGCTATATTGCATTCTGGCAGCTAGCAAACTAGAACAGCATCACATTAGTAGTTTGATATGGGCCGTGAGGGTAGTATTTGCACCAAGAAAATCAGCAAATGCTGCACATCAGTGCTGGAAAACCAGTTGTTAAACATTGTACCAGCACACCACCAATTACATCAGTTATTCAATTTATAATTTGAAGAAATATTCACTGTGACATCAAAACTGAGCATCGATTTTCTCCAACGATAGCATGCTCTGAATATAATAACCACACTTAATAAATATTAAATAATATGAGCAGTGGTATTCTTTTATCTCCAGTGAGTCATTTCAAGCATCCTGCAAACTGTCCACTCGAATAATAAAAAGACTACAAGGAATGCCAGTATTATCTTTAGGGCTTGGTCTTTGAAAGCTTAAGTGCCCACTCAAATCTGAAGGCTGCAAAAAACTAGAATTGAATGCTTGGGGTCATAAATGATCATTCCAATGCTAAACCCTTGCCTTCCTGCAAGCTGAACCCACAGACCATTCCAGATAGAAAGAAAAAAATCCTTCAAAGAAAGAAAAGTCCATGCTCTGCTTCTCACACCTGCCTCAGTGCAGTGTATAAACCACTCCAGAAACACTCAAGTTCTATTGTACACAGAAGACTTCTAGTCTTGCCTGCTTTCTTAAAATTTCCATTTAACACAATTTTTTATTTATAGCTATACATGAGAAGTGAACTTGAATCACTACATCTGCTAAATCAGATGAGCTGGTCATTTTCTTCTATGTAGAACTAGTAAGCAGCTTAAATTCATCATAAAATGGAATTCTCATAGGCGAGAATTAGGTAGTGGTGGGTGGCTTTTTAACTCTAAATGTATTTTCCTATTTGATTAATTTAATTGCACTAATGGGTTCTATGATGGGTTAAATAACCCACTAGCTAAAGCCATCATTAGCTATTTTCTTGGCTAACATAATAATGACCCTTAAATTGTCCCCAATATTTCCAATTACCTTTAAAAACATGTGGAATGTCAGAAACCCTAATAGGAGACCTATATGATATGTTGTTTATGGGAGGTACTTTCTCATACTAGTAGTTCCACAAAGAACTTTTTAAGTGTCAAGTGGAAATGGTGAAACAAATTAAGAAATAAACAGTGGAGAATCTAGAAGAGAGGATTTTGTCTTGAAAAATATTGGAATCAAAGGCTGCAGGAATGGTTTAGAAATTTTCTAGCTCACTCATTTCATTTCATGGATGAGAAAACTGAGGCCTGGGGATGATAATTATCTTATCAAGATAGCATAGCTAATGAGTTGTATTCAAAACAGAACGCATTTTCTCTGAAAAGTGTATTTCTTGCCCTAGTCCATTAAAAATGCACTTTACTTAAGGGGCAGTTATACGAACTCCAAATTCTGAATGGCTTAGACTTTCTCCCTCTCTCTTTCTCTTCTTCATAAGCATGAATTACGATTCACTTGCAACATATTCTCAAGGCACTCAACTAGCTGCTAGGCAGAATAGAAAAGCATGACTGAGACTTACTTCCTACCCTCAAAGGACTTTGCAGCCTAGGGAGGATGGCATGTTATATTACAAATAATCTAAGATACTATACAAAGGGAACTAGGAATTGGGATGAAATTGTTGCGTCTGAGTTGAATATAAAAGTAAATGGCCTTTTCGTTCTAAAGTCAAACATTAGCATCCTGATATAGGCTTCAGGTAGTCATCTTACAGGTGGGCAATTCTTAGTTGGAGTAATAAGCTTGGGGTTCTGATCCCAGAGTTTCCTAATTCTTCCCAGTTTAGTCAACACAGAGATGATGGTTTTGCTAAGCAAATTCACCAGAGAGTGACTGATTCCACCTAAACTTATTTGGTAAATCACAAAGTGGAAAATAATTGTCAATGGCTTTGGGATCCCTTCAGCTGGCCATCACAAGCATCATCTGGCCATCACATTCTCTACCCTATAGCAAGATCCATGTGGAGGTGATGAGCTCCTTGAAGCCCAGTGGATGTGCATTATTTATCTTGTATCTGTCACAATGAAGCTCGGTAACTATAGTAAAGGAAGGAATAAATGAATGACTTACCAGAAGGCTGCTTGTTGAACATGAATCAGGGGAAAAGGAGTCAGATGAATCTAAGAAATTCTAAGAAACGGCTTCAACTCACAATTGAGTTGAAGAGTTACATGGAGTTACATGGAGGCTGAGAAGATTCTTTATCACATTACCTGCATCCCGTAGATGCTGAGGCAATGACACGATTCGATCTCTCACCCTAAAAAGGTGAGGCTCATACCTCAGATCCTGGTGAATTCATCAGGATCGCCTCATCTTTTGAGGACTCTTGGAAACCTGGTGGCTGGTACTCTTTGACAACTCCCCAACTTCACAAACTACCTCCATTTGAAACATCTCTAGCCTCTGTAAACTGAGGTAGCCAACTGTGCTGGTTTGAAAGGAAGTATGCCCCCTAAGAAAAGCCATGTTTTAATATAAATCCCATTTCATAAAGGTAGAATAATCTATTCAATACTGTATGTTTGAAACTGTGATGAGGTCATCTCCCTGGTTGATGTGATTTAGTCAAGAGTGGTTGTTAAGCTGGATTAGGTGATGACATGTCTCCACACATTTGAGTGGGTCTTGATTAGTTTCTGAAGTCCTATAAAAGAGGAAACATTTTGGAGAATGAGAGACTCAGAGAGAGCAGAGAATGCTGCAGCACCACGAAGCAGAGAGTCCACCAGCCAGTGAACTTTGGAGAGGAAGAAGGAAAACGCCTCCTGGGGAGCTTCTTGAAACCAGAAGCCAAGAGAGAAAGCCAGCAGATGATGCCATGTGCCTTCTCACTTGAGAGAGAAACCCTGAACTTCATCGGCCTTCTTGAACCAAGGTATCTTTCCCTGGATGCCTTTGATTGGAGATTTCCATAGACTTGTTTTAATTGGGACATTTTCTCGGCCTTAGAACTGTAAACTAGCAACTCATTAAATTCCCCCTTTTATAGGCCATTCTGTTTCTGGTATATTGCATTCCAGGAGCTAGCAAACCAGAACACCAACTCTTCCATCATAGGAATGGATATCCAAACCATGAGAATACCCAAGCTAGCCAAGCAAAATTCCTCCTTGAAGGGTGCTAGGATCATTGCTTCCAGGAGGAAACTGGGGAGCCAGGGTGATTTTGTTGAATTTCAAACTGACTGACTTCTTGGCGAAAATGTTTTTTTCCAAATACCCAAATCAATTTGATGACAAAATGAATTCATCTGCGTCATAGACACTCATCCTCATTAAAGTGATTCTTTTGAATTTTCTTTCTCTCTTTATGGAAGGTAAATTTATTCTTGATTCTTTTTTTACCTTCTACAATTTTATTTTTAAAATTAACATACTCTTATAATTGATTTTTGTGTGTACAGTTCTGTGAATTTTAAGACGTGTGTAGAATTGCGTGACCCTTATCACAATCGGAACACAAGAACAATTCTATCACTCCCCCCACCCAGACTCCTTCATGTTATCATTCTATCATGCAGCCTCCCTCTAACCCTGTTCTAGTTTGCTAGCTGCTGGAATGCAATATACCAGAAACAAAATGGCTCTTAAAAAGGGGAATTTAATAAGTTGCTAGTTTACAGTTCTAAGGTCGAGAAAATGTCCCAATTAAAACAAATCTATAGAAATGTCCAATCAGAGGCATCCAGGGAAAGATACCTTGGTTTAAGAAGGCTGATGAAGTTCAGGGTTTCTCTGTCAAGTGAGAAGGCACATGGCAAACACAGCCAAAGTTTCTCTCTCACCTGGAAAGGCACATGGTGAACACGGTCAGGGTTCCTCTCTCATCTGGAAGGGCACATAGCAAATAAGGCATCAGCTGCTAGCTCCTTCTCGTGGCTTACTGTTTCATGATGCCCCTCAGGAAGCATTTTTCTTCTTCATCTCCAAAGGTCACTGGCTGGTGGACTCTGCTTCTCGTGGCTATGTCATTCTGCTCTGCTGTCTCTGAATCACTCTTTCTCCAAAATGTTTCCTCTTTTATAGGACCCCAGAAACTTATCAAGACCCACCCAGATGGGTGGAGACATGTCGTCACCTAATCCAGCTTAACAACCGCTCTTGATTAAATCACATCTCTGGGGAGATGACCTGATTACAGTTTCAAACATACAGTATTGAACAGGGATTATTCTGCGTTTATGATATGCGACTTAGATTAAAACATGGCTTTTCTAGAGGACATACATCCTTTCAAACCAGCATAAACCCTAACCCTGGAAACCACTGATCTATTCTGTCACTGTAGTTTTGTTCTTTTAAGACTATCATAGATATGGAACAATAAAATATGTGACTTTTAGAGACTGGATTCTTTCACTATGCATAATACCTCTGAAATTCATGGAAATTGTTCCGTGTATCAATAATGCATTCCTTTTCATTGCTGAGGAATATTCCATTGTGTGGCTATACCACAATGTATTTATCCAATCATTGTTGAAGAACATTTGAGTTGTTGGCAATTATGAATAGAGCTGCTACAGAAATCTGTGTATAGGCTTTGGTGTGAATGGAAGTTTTCATTTTGCCTGGGTAAAATAGCAAGGGGTGGGATTGCTGAGTCATATGATAAGGGTAGGCATATTTTATAAGAAATTGCCAAAGTTTTCCACAGTGGCTGGACCATCTTGAAATACTACCAGCAATGTATGAAAGCTCCAGAAGCTCAGCATCCTTACCAGCACTTGTTATCATTTTAGCCATTTTTACAGGCATGTAGTGGTAGCACATCATGTGGTTTAAATTTGCATTTTCTGAATGACTAATAATGAATGACTAATAATGTTAACCACCTTTTCATGTGCACATTTACCTTTCCTAAATCTTCTTTGGTGAATGTTTATTTAAGTATCTGTCCATTCTTAAAATTGAGTTGTTTGTTTTCTTTCTGTTGAGTTTAGTATTCTTTATACTCTCTGGATACAAATCCTTTGGTGAATATGTGATTTACAAATATTTTCAACTCATACCTTATCTTTTCATTTCCTTAACTGTGCAGAGCAAACATTTTTTAAAATTTCATTAAATGCAACCATCGATTTCTTTTTTCTCACGATTGTGCTTTGTTATCATATGTAAAATCTCTTTGCCAAACCTCAGGTTTTGAAGAGCCTCTCCTGTGTTTTCTTCTAAAAATTTTCTATTTTTACATTTCGCTTTTGGATCTATAATCCATTTTGGTTAAATTTTTATAAGGTCTGAGGTGTAAGTCAAGTTCCTTTTTTTTTTTGGCATGAGAATGTCCATTTGTTCCAATAGCATTTGTTGAAGACTGTCCTTTTTCCATAGAATTTACTTTGCACCCTTGTTAAAAATCAATAGGCTGTATTTGTTTTGGTCTATTTCTGGATTCTTATTTCTGTTCCATTAATCAATGTGCCTATCTGTTCATTAATACCACACTGTGTTGGTTATTACGGTTTTATAAAATCAGTCTTAAATCAAGTAGTGTGATTCCTCCAATTTTATTCTTCCTTTTCATAAGTGCTTTAGTTACTCTTATTCCTTTTAATTTCCATATTAATTTTAGAATCAACTTGTCAATGTCTTCGAAACATCCTGCTGGGATTTTTATTGGAACCACATTAAATCTTTAGATCAATTTATTTTTACTATGTTAAATCTTCCAATTCATGAGCAGGATATGTCTTTCTGTTTATTTAGATCTTTGGTTTCTTTCCTCAGTGTTTTGTGGTTTCTGCATGTAATCCTGCCCATGCTTTGTTAGTGTTATACCTAAATATGCCACTTTTTCGAGCTATTGTAAATGGTATATACCATTTACAGTTTTGTGCATTTCAGTTTTCAAGGGCTTTTTGCTTTTATGTAAAAACAAGATGAATTTGTGTTGACCTTGTATATCACCGCTTTGTTAAACTCACTTGTTAGTCCTAGGAGTATTTCTATGGAGTCTTTGGAATTTTCTACCAAAAAAAATTCATATCATTTGTACATGTGAGCAGTTTTATTTCTTCCTTCCTAAACTCTGTGCCTTGTATTTCTTTTTCTTGCATTGTTTCACTGCCTGGGACATCTAGTATAATATTGAATAAGAGTAATAAGAGTAGACAGCCTTGAGAATGCAATATAATTATGAATATGTTTGGATGTAGGTCTTTTATTTTATTTTTCTGTTTATTTCATCTATTTTGCATTCATTTGTCTCCCCTTTTCTGACTTCTGGGTTACTTGAAAATTTTGATTATTTCATTTTGATGTATATATTGGACTTTTAATTTTAGCTTTTCATATAGGACTTTTTAACTAATTGCTCTTAGGATTATGTTAGATATACTTAGCTTTTCATTGACTACTTAGAATCAACATTTTACTGCTTGAAGTGGAATTCAGAAGACTTATCACCATATAGGTCCATTTTACATTTCCTTTTATGTTGTAGTTGTCTTATCATATTGCATCTACATACACTGAACACCCCTAGACAATGTTATAATTTTGCTGTCATCCATCAAACATACTTTAAAATATTTGGGAGGAAAAGAATTCTCTATTATATTTACATAGATATTTACCATTTCTGTTGTACTTTCTTCGTACCAGTTGTGCTGGTTTGAGACTATTGAGTACCCCAGAAAAGCTATGTTCTTTTAATCCAATCTTGTGGGCACAGACCTATTGTTCGGTAGAACCATTTTGATTAGGTCGTTTCAATGGAGATGTGATTCTACTAATTCAAGATGGGTCTTAATCTGCTTACTGGAGTCCTTTAAGAAGCAGATATTTTGGAGAAAGCACAGAGGCTTGGAGGAAGAAAACACTCCAGGAGAATCCAGAAGGACCCACAGGAGCTGAAAGAGCTATTTGAAACCAACCCAGGAGAGAACTGCAGACATCGCCATGTGCCTTCCCATGTGACAGAAGAAACCCAGATGCCTGCTGCCTTTCCTCTGAGAAGGTATCCTTTTGTTAGGACCTTAATTCGGACATTTTTATGACCTTAGAATTGTAACTTGATAAATCCCTCTTGTAAAAACCAATCTATTTCTGGTGTATTGCGTGCCAGCAGCTTTAGCAAACTGAAATATCTGTATTCTAAGTTTCCTTCTGGTTTCATTTCTCTTCTGTCTGAAGGATCTCATTTAGCAATGCTTTACAACGGGTCTACTAGAAACAAATTATTTTAGCTTTTTTTTTCTCCTGAAAATACCTTTGTTGTACCTTAATTTCTGAAGTACATTTTTGCTGAGCATAGAATTCTGAGTTGATAGTTCTTTTCTTTCAGCACTTAAAAGTGTTGTTCCACGTTTTTTCTGGCCTCCATGGTTTCTGATGACAATCTACAGCAATTTGCATTGTGTTCTCCTGTAAGTAATTCATTGCTTTTCTCTGGTGCTTTCACATTTTTTTCTTTGCTATGTGTTTTCAGTAATTTAAATATGATCTATCTGGGTGTGGAATTTTTTTACTGCATCCTATTCGGGGTTCACTGAGCTTCTTGAATCTGTATGTTTGTATCTTTCACCACATTTTGAAAAAATCAGGCATTGTTTCCTAACATATATTTTCTGTTCTGCACTTTTCTCCTGCACTTTACTTTTCTCTTTCTGGGATTCTGCTGACATTATCTTTTGGTATTGTCTCACCCATGACACTTAAACATTTTTTAACTTCTTAATCTTTTTTTCCTCTGATGTTCATATTGGATAATCTGTTTATCTATCATCAAGTTCACTGAATCTTTACTCTCTAATCTGCTATTGACCCCATTCTGGGCATTTTCAAATTTTGGTTATTGTATTTGACAGTTCCAAAATTTCCACATAGTTTTTATGCCTTCTCTTTTTTGATGATAATGTCTATTTTACCTTTGTTTTAAGAGTATTCATGATTGTTTGTTCAATCATTTCTATAATAGATGCCTTGAGATTGTTGTCAGATAATCCATCATTTATGTCATCTTGATGTTGACATTATTGTTTTTCTTATTCCGTGCAAATTGATATTTTCCTGATTCTTTGCATGTCAGATAATTTTGAATTTTATCCTGGAAATTTTGAATATTACATTGAGACTCTAGATCATGAATAAATTTTGTGGAGGATGTTGGTGTTTTTGTTTTAGTAAACAATAGTCAGGTTATGTTCAGTCCTGAATAGTCTTCTGTAGTTGCTATTCCAATGCCAGTTTGGTTCTCAAAATATTGGCAGTGCTACTCATATTTGTCCCACATATGTGCTACCCAGGGGTCATTCTGGAATGTGGGCAGTGGTCAGTGTCAGAGTTCAGCTACCAAAGCCTTTCTACGTATCCTGTTAGCTGCATTCACACACATGCAGCTTAGAGAGTGAGCCAAGGAATTCACAAACAACTTTAAAAGTTGTTTTCATAGCTTTCTACCCTGGAGCTCCCCTTTTCCATCCTCAAGTCAAAGAGTAGTGATTTTAGTTCACCTTTTTTCTGCCATGCACTTTTTTAAAATATTGTCTGCATGAGGCCAAGTGGTAGTAAGACAGAGAGAGAAAAATGCTATCATCCCCCCACCCCCACACCCTCTTGGAATCACAGTTTTTCTAATAGGAGAGGATATTCCTCTTCCTCAAAGTTTAGGCTCCTGCAAATCCATACTGCCACCCTTGCTATCATAGGATTACACTGGGGCTGGGTACAAGGGAACATAGAAAGTTTTTTTTAAGAGAAGAGAAAAAGAGTTTTCTTTTCTGAAACTCTCTCCAAAAGTTAGGAGTTCCCCTCAACACTCCTAGAACTACAATTAGAGCTCTTCCTCTGAAGCTCTTTCTGTCTATATCCCAAGGTTCTTTTCCAGGTTTCAGGCTGCATTGAACCCAAGACAGGGGATATGCTAGAGGAAAAAATAAAATGATGAACTCATCATCAGTTCAGTGGTGCTTTAGATTCAAGCATATTCCTTGATCTGTCTGCTACTATTTCCTTTTCAGAATACTTAAAATAGCTGCTCCATGCATCCTGCCCAGTGGATCAGACAGGCTAGAGTGTATTTAAACTATCTTAGAGGAACTGGACCCTGGCTGGTGGGTTTTGAAGTCTTGTTTCTGAAAGAGAAGCTGATGACTATACCCCTGATTCTGAGAGTCAATATTGGGGGAACATTTTGTGTCATTTTCATTTTGATAAATTTCAAACTTCCAGAAAAGTTTCAAAAATGGTACAAGAAACACTGTTATATTCTTTACTCAGATTTACCTTTTTTTTTTTTTTTAATAATTTGTCTTACTTGCTATATCATGACCCTGGTCTGCCTTGATAGATAGATGGATATAGATGTAGATTTTTCTCTCCTGAATCACTGAAGAGTAAGTTGGAGACATTTTGTCCATTTACCCCTAATTACTTCAATATGTATTTCCGAAGAACAAAGACATTCTCCAACATAACCACAGCACCATTGTCAAAATCGCAAAATTTAATACTGATATGCTACCATTATCTAATCCACAATCCATAGGCAAATATCATTAATTGTATGATGTCCTTTATAGCTATTCCACCACTCTGGTCAAGGATCCAGTTCAAGATCATTTAACTGTTATGTTTCTTCAGCCTCCTTAATCAGGAACAGTTCCCTTGCCTTTTTTGTCTTTCTTGAACTTGAACTCATTGAAGAATGCAGGTCCATTATTTTGTAGAATGCCATGAAATTTGGTCTTGCTGATATTTTTGCAAGCTCAGATTCTTTGTTATGAACTTTCTGCAGGAATGTCACAGAAGTGGCATTGTGCTCTTCTTAGTGAACTAGATCAGGAGTCCCTTGATGTCAGTTTGTCCAAATATTGATAATGTTAGGCCCTATGACTTGGTTAAGGTGGTGTCCACCAGGTTTATCCACCCCAAACTAAGAGTTGCTGTACAAGAACTAGTTTAGGGAGCAATCTTAAGGAGAAGCAGTGGCTGCCACCCTTGTGAAATCTCTTTCTCTTGCTTTGTTTAGGTTAGTGGTTATTTTGACCTAGTATCCAGAGAATGCAGTACTTGAATTCTGCCTGGAATCAAAACAATCCTTGGTTAGTCTTCTGTTGCTTGTTTGCTATTCTCGGATGGAAGCTAAGTATCTATGCCTGGGTGGCAGTGGGCCTCTCCCAGCCACTGCCTGGGCCACTACCAGTTACTTCACATGCCTGTGGTACCCAAATGAATGGTGCCTGACCAGCTCTGTGGGTGGGAAGGAAAAAGTTTGCAGAATGACTGGGCATCCATTTTCATGGGAAAAAGTGTATCGGAGACTTCACTTCTGGTTCTCGAAATAGTCATTGCAAAATGCTTTTTAAAGATGAATTTCAGCAAAAGAGCCATTTGAAAGAGTTCAGCGCCTGAAAGCATAGCATCCCCTCCCTTGGCCACTGCCAGTTATGTAGGGCTGGAGCCAGTGTGATCTCTTACAAGTTGTGGAAGAATTGAGACAAGTAATCAATATTTCATTTCTATATTTATAACTTCACCGTAAGGCAAGTCCAACAAAGCAAATGTCCATTAAGGAAAAAGAAAGAAATTCTCGCCAGGGTATTTCACGTGGCTTGCTGCATGCATTCACGCTAACGAACTGAAGCCACATCCTTGGAAGAGTTCATTAGATTCAGGTAAGTCCAGGTTGAATGTGGTTCCATTTCACTGTACCGCAGCTATTTAGTACTGAACTTCCAAAGTTACTGAAAGGAAATGAAGAAACAAAAATAGTGCTGATCCCAGGCCAGATGAAGAAAGTTTGTCTCGACTGTCGTTTCCCCCAGCAGCAAATTAATACGGGGCCTCTCTCAGCCACCACCTGGGCACCACCAATTACTCTGGATAAATTTTGAATTACTTCTTTGCTTTGATTTACTAGATCCCATTTTTTAATATGTGTTTTTCAGAAACTGAGAACTCCATCTTGGAACAGTGACAGCAAGTATCTTGAGTAGCAGGTATTCCTGAGTTTTCCCAGATTTTCTTTTCAAAAGAATCCAGACATTTTAGAAAGAAAAGAATATTTTTGACACATGACAGGTGAAGTGGAGAATGACCCAGGGCTACTAGTAATTTCTCCAATTTTCGATTGTTCAAGAGTAGCCAGAAGGCCCTCAGAGCACATAGACAGAGTATATACAAAACCAGAAACTCCTTTGCAGCCCTACCTACTAAAAGTACTACATCTGGACAAGACTAAGTGGAGGACTTCATATACAGGGTGGCATATTTTGTCTCTTTCGGTTGGCTTTATCCTCCTTTACACTTGTGTCTCTCTCTCTTTGTTCTGCCCACTCTCACCATGAAATTTTTTTTGACCCATTCATAAAATACACTTTTTAAAATACTTTGGCTGGTATTCCTAAGATGATTTCTTTTTGTTGCTTCTTTTTTCCTTATATGTTCAACATTCACTCTTTGCTCTCCATGCCATACCTCCCTTCCCTCAATATGCATCTCTTTAGAATATCATATTCTTTCCAGTCATCTGCCATGGAGGCAAAATATGCTTGGCACCAGGCCCAGGTGACTTCTGCTCATCTCTGATTTGGAAAAGCCATTCATTTCCTGCCAGTCCTGGAAACCCATGGGGTGGGGATTGCAAACAGCCTTGGGCAGGAAGTGTCTATGTCCTAAGGCAACCTTGAGAAGTTAGCCTGGCTAATTTCTGGATTACTCTTTGTGCTCGACAGAGGTATCTCGATGGAGATATCTCCAGGGCATTTGTATTTGGACATGCCTAACCAGCTTGGGCTCCCCATGTCCTGATTAGGTACAATTTTTTGCTGTGTCAGATTCCCTCATCTTCATTATCTTTCAGATCTCCATATAAATCTCCAACTTCCCACTTTTTCCTGTGAAATTCCACTTCTGCTTAACTTTTTCTTTAAAATGATAGACTCATAGTACTTTGAGGTTGAAACAAACTTGAGACTTTACCTAGTCTCTGTTTTGATAGATGAGAAAGCCGGCACCTAAAGAAGATACAAGAATATCAAAGAGAACAATAGAAAAAGCTTGGGTTGTGAAGTCAAAAAGACTGGGGGTTCACGTCTAGCTCCATTTACTGAATGCCTTTGAGCCTTAGTTTCTCATCTGTAAAATGGGTGCATGATATTGATCTTGTGAACTTTGTGAGAATTAAATGATAAAACATATGTAGAGTGTTCAACATGGTGACTGGGACATAGAGCTACTTAATAGCTATTCATTTCCTTTTTCTTTTCTCAGAACTTTCTCCAACCTTGTCTTTGAACTCCTTCCTGTCCTCTCCGCAACACTTTGTGTAATGGCACTGTAAGTAAAGTTTATAACCCCCGATTTGGGCAGACTAAAAACTCAAACAACCAGCACAAAGCGTCCAGCGGACACCATTGCATCTGCACATTGGTCCTTCTAGTGTTCATACCAGGTAAATGCAGAAACTTGTGTCCATGATATAATGAGCTCCTTTTCCCTCTTGGAACACACAACAATTTCTTGCTAATTTTTCATATTAACTGAGCCATCTCAGAGAAACATCAATCAGGGTGGAAGGGCCCTATTAAGTCCTCCAGTCCATTCCACCGAGGGGCCAGCTGCTCCCCACTGTGCATTTTCCAACCCTTCATCCTGATCACTGGACGCCCTTCAGATGGAATTTACAAATGGGGTTTTAAACTTGATCAGCACAAGATGAATTTCTGTGCTCAGTCAGCTGCTAGCAATGCATTATTTGGGTTGTGTAAAATGGCAGTTTAGTGGGGTTAATTTCTCCTTCCTCCCCACCTTAGGCTAATTATCGAAGAAAGTGTTTACAGACCTGGAATTTCTCATAATTCATCCTGCCTTCTGTTTCTTTAAAGTTAGGGCTCATAAATCTCTGTTTGTGATGACATAATCGGTTCCTCGAGGAATGCTTGTGGTACTGCCAGCAGAGAATTACAGTTTCAGACTCCAAGTAAACCGAAAAGAGTCATTCAGAAAGATACAGCTCCGTCCTTATCTTCTGATGGCTAAACCCTCTCACAAGCAGGGCAGGCCACGCTGTACCAAACAAAGAGAGCTGTATGCCTATTTTAAAGCACCAACTCTCAAAACTTATGAAAGAATATAAAATGAACATACTCCAACAGGAAACAGGATTTTAAAAATCTATTCTGTTGTCTATTAGAAGGCACAGTACCAAAAATTATTGAATCTTTCTCTTTAGATATCACTAACTTTTGAAACGTAGTCGAGAGTAATGTAATCTTTTATTTCTGTGTCCGTCTTCCTTCCTCTGTTCATAGCATCTGTGAATCTGTTATCTATGTCACATGGATTGTGCATTTGAAAAATTTATATAAAGAAAGTGGTCATCGCGGCAGTTAAAACTGAGTGCTTTAAATATTTAGCTCAACCTCTAACTTCAGAGATAAAGAAATTGATGGCCAAAGAAAGGCCTGAGGTCACCTTACTGAAACAGAGCTAGTTTTACAGAAGGGGCTGGGACCCAGGCTCCTAACTCCCAGGCCCGCATTCTTGGCTCCGCAGTGCTCTGTGCGGTGCATTTGGTAGATGTCAGACAGACTGACAGCTCCATTCATCTTGGCGCAATCCCATTAGTGGTTATGAGAATTCTATTATTAGAAAAAAGCTAGTGTAAGTGTTCTCATTTCAAACTCAGGAACTGGAACTGAAAATGAAAAGTATTTAAGTTCACTAAATAGAGCACTAAAATGGTTCTAACATCACTGCCCTCGTCTTTAAAATGAGGGCGTTGACTAAACGATCCTGGGGTCTTCCCCGACTGAAACAGTCAAGGATTCTAAATCTTGCTGAATATTCTCTGTGAGATTTACACTTCTCAGCTGAAACATTGCTCCTTAACAACTCTAACCCTTTGATTTCCTGAAATATGAAATAGAGCTAATAATAGTCACCAGGGCAATGGTGAGAGTAAATAAGGTGGAACATGTAAAGCACATTTAATTCCTTGAATGAAAAGCATCATGAGAACGAACAGTGAGCCACTTACAGCAGCTCAAAAATAGCAAGTAACTATAGAATATAATCATCTCTAGATTAAACATATGTGGATTATTATCTGTTTGGTAGATTATTTTTAGCAAATGTTTCATTTCAGATTGACTTTCCTGCCTCCCAGAATGCATCCCCACAGGGGCACTTGGGATGAGCTCAATGATACACTAGCCATTTTTAGTATTGATCAAAACCATATATTATGAGAAAGGTGATCTTCTATTGCTTTGGAAGTGAAAATTGCAGTGCCTTAAACTATGTTTTAACAGCCCTCTGCTTACTCTGGACTATTTACATAACGGTTTCCTCCATTAGCAGAGGGAGTTGAGAGTCAACAATAATACATTTTATAAAATTTAGAGGAAAAGAAATGCTGTCCTTGTATTGCAAAACTGTTTCCCCCCCCTATCATCTCATTTGCAAGTGTATCTGTAATGTCACTTAAAATTGGTCCAGACTCCCAAAAAGACTTCATGCCATGGTTTGATCTTGATATCTAGTAAGTAGATAAGTTAGTCGCCATTGGGGATGTGGCTTGAATAGGGTGATCTAACTCTGACTCAACATTTCCCCCACAATCAACTGATTTATTTATTTTTAACTTATTAATCTTTCTGCAGAGCATGTACAGCTAATGACAATAAGCAAAGGCTTGCTTCAGGAAGAAACTTGATGCAAGCACACTGGGGTACTTTTGAATAGCATAGGGAATTCCTTTAAAGAAATAGAGGGGAAAGTGTGAACATGAATTTCTGTCCATGTGGGAGAGCCCAGCCTGTAGGTAATGGTATCTCCACATTATTTCTCTTGTCTTCTATTCCTCATCCACCTAAAGGAAGTCAAATGATTCTGTATAAGAACAGAAATGTAAAAGAAGACAATATATTTGAGTTAAAATATTATTGGAGTACTATGTTGAATTCTGCACTTGAGTCTTTAAAGTGGCTATAGGCAAACTGGAGCTTTTTCAGAATAGGCCACATTTGAAGGAAGCCACGCTGAATACAGAAAATTGAAGGAAATAGGAGATGTTGCATCTGGAGATGATGGACTCGGTAGGAACATTAATAGGTATCTTCAAATATTTGAAGCATTGTCGGGTGAAAGAAGGATTTTAATTATTCTACTTGTCTCCTTGGGAATTGGAAGGACAGATTTTAGCTTAATACAGGGAGATGCTTCCTAAGAACTAGCAAGACAGGAAGATTTGTGGGTCATGAGCCCGCATTGTGAAGGAGTTTGGGTCTATTATGGGTGGCCTCAGCTCAGGGAGGGAAATGTAGGTAAGAAATTGGACCAGATGACCTCAAGGGCTCTCCAAGCTCCAAGAGGCTGTGAATTAATACAGTGATTTTGACTAAATTATTCTTTCAGTCTTGGTTTTCTCATCTATAAAACAAAAGATTAGGCTAGCTCAGCAATTGTCAACTTTTTTTTTCCCAGAAAGATAGCCTTTCTGTTTTATCCTTAAATGATCAACTTTATGTAGAATCCTAATGTTACACAAATTGAGAGATGCTTTTTTCTTTGGAAAAGGGGAGTAAAAGTACCCCTCAGCCATCCCATAGTCCCCTCTACTTCCTTTTTCTCTTTAACAGCTACTGAGTACCTCTGAGGAAGCTGAGAAATACAGTTTGAAAACCGCAAGATTAAATGCTTCCTATTATTTCTGTCAGGTCTACAATTTCATGGTTGTCATATAATTCTAAAACCACTCTTTAACCAGATTAATAAGGTCTAAAAATTTCTTTTTCAGCCTGTTTCAGGCTTGAGGTTTACAAAAGGTAAACAGTGTAGCAGGTGGTTAAAGGTATGAATTTCAGAAGCAGAAAAGCTTGGGTTCCAGTCTCAAATCTATTATCTTACGTTACATTGAGCAATTTACTTAGCCCCTCAAAGCCCCAGGCTATAGATATAGAATAAAGATAATTCCCACTCGTGCCATATTCTTTTTATTAGAAAAGTTGCAGGTTTACAGAAAAATCATGCAAAAAATACAGAGTTCTTATATCCTCCATCACATGCTCAGTTTTCTCAATTTTTAACTCTTGGCATTAGTGAGGTAACTTTGTTACAATTGATAAAACAATGTTATTATAACTATAGTATTCTTTACGGTCCATAATTTACATTAGAGTTCATTCCTATGGCTTTTTTAAAAATTTTATTCTAGTTATATATCTGCAAACTAAAATTTCCCCTTTTAAAAACATTCAAGTATATAATTCTTTGATATTGATTACATTTACAGTCTTGTGTTACCATCACCACCAACCTTACAAAAATATTTCCATCACTCCATACAGAAACTCTGTACTAATTCAGCACCAACTCCACATTCCTTATCCCCACCCTGACCTACTGGTAAACTGAACTTTAGTTTCTGACCTTATGAATTTGCTTATTATAATTATTTCATTGCAATGAGATCATACAATATTAGTCCTTTCATGTCCAACTTGTTTTACTCAACATGATGTTTTTGAGGTTAATCCTGTTGCTGCATGTATCAGAACTTTGTTCCTTTTCACAGCTGAAGAGTATTCCATGGCATGTATGTACCACATTCTATTTATCCATTCATCTGTGGATGCACACTTGTGTTGCTTCCATCTTTTGGCAGTTGTGAATAATGCCACTATGAACATCAGTGTGAAAATATGTTTGAGTCTCAGCTTTCAATTATTTTGGGTATATACCCAGAAGTGGGATTGCCAGGTCATATGGCAATTCTGTACTTAGCTTTCTGAGGACCCTCAAAACATTCTTCCACAGTGGCTACATCATTTTACTTTCCCAAAAACAATGAATGAGTATTCATATCTCTTCACATCCTCTCCAACACTCATTATTTTCATTTTTTAGTAGTAGCCATTCTGGTGGGTATGGAGTAGTACCTCGTTGTGGTTTATAATGTGCATTTCTCTAATGGCTAATGATTTTGAGCATTTTTGTGTGGTTTTTTTTTTAGCCATTTGTGTATCTTCTTTGGAGAAAAGCCTATTCAAATCCTTTGTCCATTTTTTAATTGGATTGTTTGTCTTTTCATGAGAATCATTTTTTTTTCCAGTATTTGTCTGATATGCACAAAGTCTGGTCTTCTTCATTGATGGCTTCTACACATTTATCCTGCTTCTTTGGATGGACTGTCATTTCCTATTTCTTTGCCTGTCTTATAAGCTTTTGTTGCACACTGTACATTTTAATATTTTAAGGTGTTAACACTGGAATTGAGTCCCCAAGCTGTCTGTTCCTTTAATTTGTATCCATCTAGTGCAATGACAGAGATTTCCTTGAGTGTCAGGCACTAGCAAAAGCAAACAGACCAATGCAAAACACATTTCATGGTCTTGGCAAGTTGGCTCTCTGTTGGCTAGTACTTTCCTTCAGAGTTTAGTCCTACTATCAAGAAGATCATCCCTAGGCAAAGTTGAAGTACAGGGTCCTCTCTGTCTCTTCAGAGGCTTTGTGTTTTCTAGTCTTTGTGTTTGCTCATGGCCTTAGGAATTTCCCTGTTTATAGAAATTCAAGTACCCCTATACTCCCAGTGAAATAGATTTTCTCCACCTCCTGGATGCTCTATTTTTGTGATTTAAAGCTGGCAATCCTTTGTCCCAGGCCACTTCAACTTAATTATTTCTACTACTGCTTTAACTGTCTATAAGCTGCTTCTGCCTTCAAAGCAAATTCTGGGATGGCAAGCCCAAGAAGAGTTTCCTGGTTCAGTCTGCAACTGGATAGCTTGATATCAACATCAGAGTACCTGATATATGCATAGGGTCATTCTGTGCTCTCTGGAACAGGGGCAGAGATCCACAACGGGAGTCCAGGCTGGATCCACACTGTGCTGGGGAAGGGTTTGAGATACAGACCAGCAAAAATGCCATGAGCTTCTCCTACCATTTTTTTTTTTAAGATGTGTTTCTTGTTTCAGCAAGCAGTTATTGCAACTCTTTATTTGTTTGCTGGAGTATTGAGAAAGTTGGCTGCAACTTTATGTGGTTGTTCAAAGATTCTGTGGAAGAACGGCACCCCAGAGTGTCTTACTTTGCCATCTTGGTCTATTGGAAGCCTCCACTGATGGCATTTTGGGGACGATTAGAAAAGTCATTTTTCAAAAGGTTGCACTGTGATTGAAACATAATATCTGCACTCAACAATCGGTGGCCATTACAAAGATCAAATTAAAGTGTATAAACAGAGCTGAACAAAACAGTTTCTCACAGTGACAATTCCTTATCTCTAATAGTAAAAACTAAAAACTGAGAATCTTATAATTAACTTCCAAAGGGATAAGATGGATCCATCTAGAGGGGGAAATCTGCCAACATTGATATGAGCCCCCAGCTTCCTCACTGACATTTCTACATGAATTTGAACAAAATCTTTTGGTCACTTTAGGACATTTTCCCTCCAAGAGAATGGAAATGACTGTGAAGAGGTTCCTTTAAGGATAGAGGTCCACTTTATTCAAGAAAGCACTAACTTTGGGACAACTTTTCCAAAGGCCAAAAGCTTTCTTGGTAAAATTCCAGAGCTAACTATTATAACTCTCCTAAATGTACCTGTTTGCCTTTTTTTCTGCCTGGGGATCACCTTTTTGCTTTTCAATAGAAAGTGGAAGTAGATTTTTTCACCAAACACTTATTATGCACTTGCTCTGTATAGATTTCTAGAAGGAAACAGAACAAATCTTACCCTTTCGTAGCTTACAATTTAATTCAGACACTTGAAACTACATATCAGAGAGATATGCAATAGCCCAGACTATGCCTATTATTCATCTTTCCTGTCTGCTTATTTCCCTTTCCTTCCCTGCTTTCCTTGATCCTGGAAAATCTGTTTGCTCTTCGTCTATCTAAAGCACCCTTCTACACTAGCTCATGTGGGTATGTCTTCTGGTACTTCATGCTCCAAAATGAACTCTCTTCTTTTCTTCCCTGTGCCTAATGAATATTCCCATTTGTGCTGGTTTGAAGCTGTTATGTACTTCGAAATTGGCTGTGTTATTTTAATCTATCCCTGTGGGGGCAGACCTATTATAGGTGGGATTTTGATTCAATTGAGATGTGATACAACCTATTCCAGGTGGGTCTTAATACTTTACCAGAGTCCCTTATGAGAGAATAAGAGACAGAAAAGCCAAGAAAGATTGAAGAAAGACAGATGCCAGGAAATGCTAAGCAATGACCAACAGAAACTGAAAGAGCCAGCAGCTTAAAGCAATGGAACCCAGAAGCGAAAGACCAGCAGATACTGCCCATGTGCCTTCTCGTGTGGCAGAGGAACTCCAATGCCAGTAACCTTTCCTCAGAGAAAGTATCTTCCTCTTGATGCCTTCACTGGGACATTTTCATGAACTTAGAACTGTAAATTTGTAAATGAATGAGTCCCCATTATAAAAGCCAACCCATTTCTGGTATATTGCGTTCTGAAAGCTTTATCAAACTAAATTTCCATTCTATAGGAGCTGACTCTTTATGTTTGGGAGAAACAGTCTAATATGAATAACATAAAAGAGATTAATATGCTTAATTCTTCCATTACCCACCTCTCGTTTAGGGAGAATTTATGTCTTTAATAATAATCTTAATATGTTTAAATTAATTAGTCCAAATAAATCTTTAGTTGGTAGGATGTGTGAGAAAGCTGCTTCAGCTCAGTAATCTTTTCTGAAAGTTTGTTGATCTTTGTTCTAAATTGTGAACCACAAGCAATATGAACTGGCTTAGCAGGTATATAGGGCTGCATATCCTACACGAATAATAATATATAGTACGAATAGCTGCAAAACATTTGAAGGGAAGTAAAATGCAGAAAAATAAATCATGGCAAGTAAGGCCAGTTGGGAAAGACTCCCTCATGTAGGTTTATGCTTGCATCTGGGTTTTGAAGGAGGCAATAGGCATATGCAAACTATCCCATTTTTTTGTCTCCTTTTGGAAGTTTTGAAAGAAGGATGAGAGTACAGATAGAGATTAGGAGAGTCTGTCTAAGCATAATGCCAAAGGTAAGTGTGCTTTATGGTTTAAAGTACTTGCTGGGAGCTATTTACTGACTGGTTACTAGGAGACAGCATGACTCATTGCTTATTTCCCCTCTGTGGCCAACTTTTAGTCATTTGTCACTTAACACATTGGATCAAGACCGATTGAATCTTTAGAAAAAATTATGGTGTACTCTATTCTAGTAAGGAGGTGCTAAACTATGGAAATAAAATGATCCCTGAAATGAGGTCTACTGAGAAAGCCTCCTAACATGTGTCCAGTATGTACCAATGATCTAGGGATTTACTAGTGTGTAGTGGGATACCCAGGATGAAATATGAACAAAATAAAAAAAAATACATGGCAATATTGAAATTAATGTGAATATTTAATACTATATAACCCCTAGAGTGTTTTTTCCTACTTTCTGAATGAATATATTTATATTATAGCCCAGTGTTCCTGATTTCCATAAAAAGGAATGCTTTAAGTATTCCTTCAATAATCTTTCTAAAGGTTCAAATAACTAGAGTAGATTAGGGCAAATTCCAAACAATTAGATATTCTAAGACTATTCATAAATTAAAGTATAATAAGTATAAATTATAAAATATATTAAATGGTATTGTGGACATGAATTGGCACATAAGAAAAATTAGTCAAATCAATCTATATACTGCTCATACCGTCATGGGCATCAACTATAAGGTATAATTTGCCTGGAATTCTAATAAAGGAGTATTTTAATCCATTTGCATAACAACATGAGTGTTGTCAGAGACAAGGGCTAGATAATATAAGCTTTACCTGACAGGAGAAGAAAAATATTATTAAATATCAGAAGAATGGAAAATTATGTATGTGTGGGTGTGTTTTTTTGGGTGTGAGAGTGAGAGTGAGCAGAGGGCATATGCCATTAACATGAGAATCGGCGAAGGGAGATGTGGCAGGAACACAGTTCGCAATATTTATTGAAGTTTTCACTCTGTCTTCTGCCCTTCACCTTTGTCTGTTCAGGTAGATATCAAGATCTATGCCTGCCAGGGATTTGTAGGAGCAGAGAAAAGAGGTGATTACAAAATCCTAAGCACGTTGACAGTGGTGGTTCAAGAAAGAGTGCAGAGTGCCTAGATCTTAAGGGAAAAGAAACACTGAGGTAGAAAGAGTAAAACTCTGCACTGATTACACCAGTGGCTGGGGCAGGACCTCAAGAGAAATTGTTATGCAATGAACTTGGGGTAGCTTCAAACCTCTTTAAGATTCTTGACTTCAAACCTGGTAGGGAACCCCAGAGCTGAGGACTGGGGATTGTCATGTGAGCTTGGACAGTGGGCCTCTGGGCAGTTACCAGGTCAAACAAATGGACCAGGACGGACCTACCCAATGCCTTGACACTTCTATCGGATCTCCTACCCAGGTGCAAACCTGCTGAGGTTGACAATGGGGAGGCTCCAAGAATAGCTAAGGTTTGACTTCTTCCATCCCAGCAGGAAAAGGACTTAAAGATAATAATTAAGTTGATTTATGGAAAATAACCCCCTGAAGTTTATAGCTGAAGACATATACCTGCTATTAAAGTATCAATTTTTTAATCACATTAATATTTTAGAGACTACAGGCTCCAGAGACAGATTGTAGAGGACTTGGGTTCAGGTCTTAGCTCTACCACTAACTGGCTGTGTATGACCTTATACAAGTTCTTTAATTTTGCCAAGCCTCAGTTTCTTCAGCTGTAAAACTAGGATTAATGATAACTCCAATTTCACATGACTGTTGCAAGGATCAGATGAGATGATCTTATTTGTGACCTAGAGCAAAAAGCTCAATGAACATCATCTACTATAATCATCTACTATAACATATATCTACTATAATATAATAAATA
>PVIY010034613.1:0-15318 GCA_004026745.1 Myrmecophaga tridactyla
TCTTCGTGCAGGGTCTCCATGACTCCTCTCTCAGTTGGCCCTCAGTGCGATGGGTTGAGTTCAGGCGTAAGCTTGGCCAGGAAAGGCAAGCACTGGCCTGTTACTGCGAGGGCATTTCGTGACTGGTTAATAAACCAGACGCTCGTTTATTTAAAAAATCAGTCGGTTGATTGCACCTGTGGTTGATTACATCTACAAGCAAGTAAGAGAGTTTCTTTACAATGAGAGAGTCCAGTCATTTGGATTTGATCCAATCACTTGAAGACTTTTAGGGGAGAAGAAAGAACTTTCACAGCCAGCCAGCCTCCCCTGGAGAATTCATCAGTGACCTTCATCAGACTTGCCAGCCTCATGGCCTGCATTATGAAATTTGAACTCAAGTATCCCCAAAGTTACTTGAGATACATTTATCAAGTCTCATATTTACGGATGTCTCCGGTTGGTCCTGTTTCTCTGGAGAACTCTGACTACTATAGCTTGGTTCTGGGAGTGGTTCCTTGGAAACAGAATCTTAAAAATTGGTTTTTCAATTGTTTTTCTACTCTGATTAGACTCAAAGGCACTAATGACTCTATTTCCAATAATCAAGATGGCACTGACAGTCCATGGCTGTCACCATTTGATTGTCCTCTCTTATGTGAATCAAGGCTCTGGGTGACAGTTTTGATACCTTAACAAAGTTTTTAGAGTTAAGAGGTACAAAGATGTTGTCTGGCTGTTCTTAGATATGCTGGATACAGTTATCAGGGAAAGGGCTGAGCTGAAGGCTCCACATTTGCAATGTAAATGCCATATGAAAGATATAAAATTTCTATGTGTGTCCTGAAAGAAAATCTTATTCCCTATAACCACAGAGTTGAGATCTCTGAAATCCCCAGAGTCTCATTGAGCAAATAGCAGATTTACAACATAAGCTAATTTCTCAACCTTGCAGTGTGTCTGCTACTTAAATAAGGGTTTTGATTGTAAAAGAGTGGGATCCTGAAACATGGGATGGGTGCATATGCTTTGGTGATGATGGCAGTGGAGACTAGGAAACCCTGAATTCTGTTGAGTCTTTAACTATTTATTAAAACATAAATCTTGTTTTAGTTAAAGCTGCCAGAATGCAGTATACCAGAAGTGGAACAGCTTTTATAAAGGGAATTTATTGAGTTACAAGTTTATGGTTCTAAAGCTGTGAAAATGTTCAAATTAAGGCACCAACAAGAGGTTACCTTCATTCAAGAAAGACTAATGCTGTCTAGAACAACTCTGTCTGCTGGGAAGGCACATGGCAATGTCTTCTAGCTTTCTCTCCAGCCTCCTGATTTAAAAATACTTCCCTGGGGCATTTTCCTTCTGCATCTCCAAAGGTCTCTGACTGTGTGGGCTCTGAACTCTTTGTAAAATCGTTCCCTCTTAAAGGGCTCCAGTAAGCAACCTTACCACTTTATGTGGGTGGAGACCCTTTCCATATGGGTGGAGACCTAATCAAAAGGGCCCACCCACAACTGAGTGTGTCACATCTCCATGGAAACAACTTAATCAAGAAGATCCCACTCAGCAATATTGAATTAGGATTAAGAACAAGGCTTTTCTGGGGTACACAACCTGTGAAACAGGCACAGACCTGTAATGGTCTGCCAAGAAGAAAGAGCTTCCTGACCTCCAGCCTACCCTGAAGAAACACTTCACGGCCTCCAGTCCAGTCTGAGAAATGGGCACCCAAAAATCCACCTAAAGAAACTAACCTTTCAGTGCCTACTAAATCTGTAACCAACTCCCCTGGGGAACAGCCCTCACTTCTTTGTCTGGAGAGAGTAATCCTGTTTCACCTGAAAAAACTGCCACAGAATGCCCAAGGTACTTGGCTTGAAAGACATTTCTAATTCTTTTCATGACCCACCCCCACCACCTCTCTTTTCTTCTGGACCTACAAGTAGACTAAAGTCCCAGCAGGCCCCAAAAGTGAGGTACAAAGTGTGACCCATGAAGAGGTATATTATTCCCCAAGAAACTGCATGAGTTTTCCTATCTCTGTAGGTCAGAGATTACTGTGGGAACTGCTCTCACGATATCCTGAAGCATAATGGGGCTGGTCAGATCACGAGCTGGCAGAAGCCACGTGGCAGCTCTAATCTCAAATGGCAAGGTGGACGTGGCCACCATGATGGATGTTTCCTCTGGGAAACAGGACATTGGGCTCCAGGGTTCTATTGGCCTGTCTCACAGCACCCTCCAACACGCAGCAGCAGAGCCGAGAGGCAGTGTCCTCTGAAAGCTACAGTGACTGAGCTTTTTCTGGCTGGCATAGCTACAGGTATCCATCATAGCATGTTCCCGTCGACTTCGGGGGCATGTCCAGGTAATGTGGCTGGTAATTCCACAGTTTAGGGACCACAGAAGTGGGTCTAGCCAATAATGCAAAGGGGGACAACATGCACTCTACTAGGAGCCAGGTTTCAACATGCACGTGCCTCAGCTAAAACAGAGGTTCAATTTTTCCCCGCATTTTACTAGGAAACAGAAACTTATGACTGGCAGCACTATATTTTTGTTTAATATTATGCAGCTCAGTAACAAGGATAGAAATATTTTTAATTTTTGTAGCATTTTATAAACATTTCTTATGTAACATATTAAATGAACTTAATTATTTCTAGCACTTCATTTTCACAAGCTGAAAGAATGAATCCTTTGCAACTGTTTAGTACATAAAGACATCTTTTGGAGTTTAACCTTGACAAAGTTAAACTCCAAAGTTGTTAGATTTGAAACAATATTTGGTCCCTATATAACTAAAGGTAATGAAAAGACTTAGCTCTTTTAAAGGTGAGACTTGTTTATCTTAAACAACCAAGGACATGATAAAGTCAACATCAAGTACAAGAAATTGTTCTGATCAAATACAGACTTTCTAATTCAGAAAAAAAAACACTTTCATAACATCTTACTAAAACAAATAGTCCAAGAAAACTTTGTCATTTTAACAGAGAGAAAACCAAATTTTAGTTTTGCATCAGTATATTATTTGATAGTGTAGCTTTGAAAAAAAATTTTATATGGACCCATTGAATCTTTCCCAACTTTGACCATAATTCCCTTTCCCACTAACCTGCTGTGACTGCTGTATCGATTCAGACTCTGCCCTGCGTGTTTTTTTTCATTCTTTTAACAACCAGTCTTTTAGGACAAAATTATTCTCTTTTTCTTTTTAATGAAAGCACATCCTTTATATCCTACATACTTAAGTTACCAAATAATTTTGGGAACTGTCTTCAAGCAAACATCTCACAACATATAATTACAATCAAAATTAAACTTGCCAGGGGTGGAAAGAAGTTCAGTGGTAGAATTTTCACCTGCTAGGTGGAAGACCCAGGTTTGATTCCCAGCCCATGCACTTTCCAAGAATATAAAATTAAAAAAAAAAAACCCACAAATAAAAAACAGACAAAAATTCAACAAATGGTGCTGCAGTAATAGGATACTCAATTAAACTTACCAGAATAATGCTATCTACTTAAAACACTTCAGTCAATGCATTTTTTGAAACCATAATCTACAATCTTTTAATAAGAATTAATGGCACATGTAGACATCACATTTGTTCTAAAAAACTTATACTTCTTAAAGTTTCATGGTTATTATATAATGTTTCAAAATCTTGAACATAAGGCACCTCATCTCTTTTGTGATTTATTTTACAAAACAAATCTAATTGCAAAATGGTATTGAAATCTGAAGTCTCATTCTTAGGCTCCTTTTCACCATTGTTCAATTTATACCATGGCCAGGCAGCATTTCAAGAGAAAATAAATTTCTTTTTTGAGGGGGTACACTCCAAATTTAGACCAGTCATTCAAAACACATCTCAAAGGAGACATAAAAGGTACATCCTGAGAGTTTCCCATGGCTAGGCAATGCTAGCAAAAATCACAAAGACAGAACATCAAGACAGGAGTGTTTTTAAAGTAAACAGATTTTCCAACTTAAAGCAAAATAAAACTACGAAGACAAGACTTGCAAACAAGTGGCTCCTCAGTACCAAACAACTTCCCCAACTCAAAAATACAAAATACAGAACCAGGGGGGAGCCACAAATCTGGAGCCGCAGGTGGTGGGGCTCAAACCCACCGAGTCTGCATTTATGAACCCAGGCCAATTCAGCAGCCATCTCCTCTCCTCACGAGCAGACCAGCAAAGTGAAAGTCAACATAGGTCAGGAGGGAAACTACCATACACTCACCTAGCTCAGGGAAAGTCTTACATTAAAATCACTGTCACATCCATGGCTTGGTGTCCACCCTTTGCAGAGGCCTTGCGTGGAAACTCCAGCTGCAGTCCTTTAGGAAATTCCCTGGGCAGCTGTTAAGCTTGGAGCTGGGGGGTCCAGGAAAGCTCTGCAGCAGGTGGAGCCCAGATCAGGGCTGCATCTCAGAGCAGCATGAGGGCCCTGGTGGAGCCACCAAAGTGATACTGCAAGCATGGTTCTTTCCATAGAAAGGCCTCCCTGGCCCGGCACTACAAAGGAGAAGCTTGTCTCTCCATGTGAAGGTAATTTATTTCAAGTACACTTTTCAAGGAACTGGAGGAAGCTTCCCAAAATCGGTTCAAAGTGGGGATGTGAGTTAGGGTTTTTAAGGTAAAGGGAAGAGGGTAGGGATCAAAAACTAAATAATGTTCACGTGATTCATTCTTGTCAGGTCAGTGATGATGTTCAGTTTTTGTGAGGAGGGCATTATCTCAGATGTAATTTTTTCTAAATTAGTGTCTTTTGTCACCAGACAGTCTCATGAGAGCAGGAAGCTAATCTTCTATTTTGGTGTCTTCTATAACTGGAGCAGAACTTGCCTGTGGATGGTCCCAGCAAACCTCATTCACCATCTGTAGCAGTACCTGGCTGTGGAAGTTCCCAGGAAACTCTTGTTGAATATCTTGAGCAGTTCCTGACTGTGTAAGATCCCAATGAACCTCTGTTGAGTATCTGGAGCAGTACCTGCTGTGGAAGGTCCAGGAAACCTTTTATGAGTATCTGGAGCAGTACCTGTCAGTGGAAGGTCCCCATAAATCTTTGTTGAGTATCTGGAGCAGCACCTGCCTGTGGAAGTTCCAGGTAAACCTTTTACGAGTATCTGAAGCAGTACCTAACTGTGGAAGGTCCCAGTAAACCCTTTATGAGAACCTGGAGTAGTACCTTCCTGGGGAAAGCCCCATTAAACCTTTGACCAGTACCTGGAGCAATATCTGGGAATGTGAGTTAGGTCTTTATAGGTAAAGGAAAGGAGGTAGGGGGTCTGTATTGGTTTGATAAAGCTGCTAGAATACAAAATACCTGAAATGGAATGGATTTTAAAAAGGGAAATTATTAAGTTGCAAGTTTACAATTATAAGGTGATAAAACTATCCTAAGTAAGGCAACTGGAGAGAGATACATTGACTCAAGAAAGTCTGATAGGTGTGGCACACGTCTGTGAGCTGGAAGGCCCATGGCTGGTGGCTGCTGGGGCTTTAGCTTCTGGTCTCAAATGCCTTCCCTGGAGACATTTACTTTCTGCATCTCCAGGCATCTGGGTCTCCTGTTGGCTCTCTCTGTAGGCTCTGTCAGCTCTAAAGCTTTTTTCCAAAATGGTTCCTTCTTAAAGGACTCAGTAAGCAGCCCTCTTTGAATTGGTAGAGACACATCTCCACAGAAACCACCTAATCAAAAAAGGTCCCACCCATAACTTAGTGTGTCACATCTCCATGGAAACAACTTAATAAAAAAAAATCCAAAACAGTATTGAATCAGGGTTAAAGAACATGGCTTTTCTGGGGTACACAACAGTTCCAAACCATCACATTATACACTATGGACCCCCCAAAAGGCATGTTCTTCCCATATACAAAATGCCATTCATTCTATTATAATATCAAAGCCACAATAAACCACCTCAGTAACACTACAAATACAATACAAAGTCAAAACCAGTACAAAATCTCATCAAGGTCAGTTACAGGTTTGGTCTGTCCTACAGCAAAATTCTCTTTTGACTGTGCACCTATGAAACTCAGAAGAAGTTTCTCCTGCCACTATATAAGAAGGGACAATCACAGAATCCATGTTTCCATCACCACAGGGAGAAACTGAAAGGAAAACAAGGGTAACCAAGCCCAAACAGTTCCAAAAATCTGCAGGGCAAATGCCATCAGATTTCAAAGTCTGAGAGTCATTTACTCTCAGGGCTTTAGAAAGCAGCAGTCCTACCCTTTCCAAGGGCCTATCCAGTGGCCTTGCTCTCCACAAATGCTGGGGTGAGCGTTGCAACACTGGAGATAATTTGGGGGAATCACCTTTTACTTGGCTCCACCTTCTCCAAACATTGGGCCTGGGCTTTCTGCCATCTCCAGGGCACATGCTCAACTCCCTCAGTACAATGGGTGATAGCCATGCTCCCCCAATCCCTGCTTTATGCACTTCACCCTCTCCACTGCCTGGGACACCAAAGCTCTTCCTGAGCAGTGAAGTGGAAGGCTTGCCCTCTGCCTTTGGGGCAAACTCACCCTCTCCAACTGCTTGGGTGTGTCTGCTCTCCTGGGCCGAGGTTTCCTGGCCCCACACCTTAGTTTCCATTGTTCTGCCTCTGAAGTAATTTTTCCTTCAATTTGTCCCTTTTAGCTCATAATGGCAATGGTTCCGTTTATACGGATCCCCGATTTTATTGGTTTTCTATGCAGTATGCAGGGATCATAACCATCATACAATAGGACCTTCCACAAATCCTTTCAAGATAATTCCATCTCCACTCCTGGCTTGTCCTGTAATGGCTGACTGCTTCCATGTTTGGTTAAATCCTCACATAGGGCCCTATTCATTGGGGTCTCAATTCTGGAAGGCCAGAATTTCCAGAACACCAATTTCTGTTTTCTTTGTACCCAAGAGTTTGGCTCTCAACTTTCCTGTTGCATTTTACTGTAGGCTGCAAGGAGCAGCAAGGCTGTAATTTCCACATTTAGTTTGGAAATTTCCTCATCTAAGTATCCCAGGTCATTGCCTTTAAATTCTAACTTCCATCCAACAGCTGTACTCAGTTTGGCCAAATTCTCTGCCACTTTAAACATAGGTTGTCTTCCATCCAGTTTGCAATAACACATGCATTATTTCTGTCTAGGGCTTTATCAGAAGCGTCTTTACAGTTCATATTTCTACCACCAGTCTCCTCAGAGCTTTCTAGGTCTTCTCTATCAAATGCCTCACAACTCTTCCAGAATTTTCCCTTATCTATTTGTGTTAGTTTGGAAGCTGCCAGAATGTGATGTACTAGAATGGATATCTGGAATGGCTTTTCAAAAGGCAAATTTAATAAGTTACAAGTTTACAGTTCTAAGGAAGTGAAAGTGTCCAAATTAAGGCACCAGCAAGAGGTTACCTTCACTCAAGAAAGGAGGATGGGTCAGGAACCCCTCTGTCAGCTGGGAAGTCACATGGCTGGCATCTGCTGGATCCTTGCTCCTGGGCTCCATTGCTTTCAGCCTCTGTTCCTGTGGGGGTTCCTCACTTTGCTTCTTTGGGGCTGGCTTTTATCTTTTGGCTACCCTTGGCTCTCTCCAGGTTCTGGCTTGCTTAACATCTCATGGTGATGTCTGCTGGGCTCCAAGAATCTCCAAACATCCATGTCTTTGTTCTCTGAAAGAACTGTTCTCCAAGCATCTACATCTGTTCCCTCTGGCAGCTCTGAAGTTTCTCTCCAAAACATTTCCTCTTTTAAAGGATTCCAGTAAACTAATCAAAACCCACCTTGGAATGGTGGAGTCTTATCTCCATCTAATCATAGGCCACACCCACAAATGGACATGTCACATCTCTGTGGACATAATCTAATTCCAACATACAGTATTGAATCAGGATTAAAAGAAACAGATGCTCCCACAAGATTGGCACAGGATTAAAACATGGTTTTTCTAGGGTACATAATACTTTCAAACCAGCACACCATTTAAAAAACCATTCCAACCTATTTAGTATTTGCAAACTGTAGTACCCCACTTCTGTGGTACCAAATGTGTCTTCATTTGCTAAAGCTGATGGAATGCATTATACCAGAAATGGAATGGCTTTTAAAAAGGGAGTTTATTAAGTTGCAAGTTTTACAGTTCTAAGACCATAAAAATGTCCAAAGTAAGGCATCCAGAGACAGATACCTTGACTCAAGAAAAGCCAATGGGAAGGCACATGGCTGGTGTCTGCTGGGGTCTTTGGCTTCTGGTCTCAAACAGCTCTACTGGAGGCACTTACTTTCTGCACCTCCAAACATCTGGGTCTCATGTTGGCGCTCTCTGTTGGAGCTGAAGCTTTTTCTAACATGGTTCACTTTTAAGGGTCTGCAGTAAGCAATCCACCTTGAATAGTAAAGACCCATCTCCATTGAAACCACCTAATCAAAATGTCCACCCAAATGTGGGGCATCTCCATGGAAACAATTTAATAAACAATATCCCACCCAACAATATTGAATCAGGATTAAAGAGTATGGCTTTTCTGGGATACACAACGGTTTCAAACCTGCAAACAGTCAAAAACTAAGTAATGTCTACATCACTTATTCTCCTCAGATCAGCAGTGACCATGGATCTTTGTGAGGAGGGCACAAGCAATTTCTCAATCCTGCATTGTCTCAACCACATCTTATTGTTCCAGCATCAGTGATTAGCTTTAGATACTGATGTGAAGCTCTTACATGCAGAGTCTTCATGATGCTTTTCATAGCTGATACTCAGTAATAGAAAACTTCTCTCTTTCGAAGAGGAAGTCACTGTTTCACTGGGCTGCAGTGTGTTCTTGATGCTGTTGTGTTATCTTACTCATGTAAGCAGAGCTGAGAAGTCTGGTTAATGTCCTGGGAACTAAGTACAAAGAGCTGATTGCAAAGCTCAGCTAGGGTGAGCACATTTTCCTGCTGCTGGGTCCAAGGAGGCTGTTTGATTTAATGTGAGAATCAATATAATATGTAAAATTGCTTACTATGTATTTTCAAGAAGATTGTGTCAACTAGCCCTGTGAAAAATAAAAAAGCATGATCTTTCTACATGTAACTGTGAGCCTTCACCTATAGCCTGCATTATAAAATACAATCTCCTGAGAGCCAAAGAGAGATTATAATTGTATTTGGCTCTGAGATCTCATGAATATTAGATTATACTGCATAACGTGAAAACAAGGCAATAAGCAGAAGTGTCCAAACTGGCTAGAATTTGTTTTGTATTTTGCCAAGCTCTTCTATATTAACTGCCTCAAATGATATGAAATGAACATGAAATTAAAATTAAAATTGTTAAATAAGACATGCCTTATGGAAAAACATTGCAAAATTTAATTGCTTGATACATGAAAAATATTTAAAACATTTATAGCTACTTAACATTATGTTAATTATAGGGACACTGTAAGCTTTTGTTCTTTTTTTTTTAAAGCATTTGTTATAATTGATGAATCTCCTTCCTGTGGCTTCAAGCCCCCAGGACACAGGCTTCCCTACTCCTTTAACCTTCTCCTCAGCTCTTCTGCTGAAGAATTTGCCCTTCACGATGACAGCCTGCCTGGGGAGCATTCCCTTCCCCCAAACTGTGTAGTCGTCCAAAAGAACAAAGAAAAAGGTTTGTAACACACCGAGGCAGGAGCAACTTCCTAAAAGATGCCTGATAATCCAGGATGCAGGAGCCAGGCGTGGCATGCTTCTGTTGAGGACACTCCACCAGTGGATCAAGACCAGCAGATTCTCTCCGAGGATGCTAGCACACCAGGCCAAAAGCTGTGTCTCAGGGATGCTTTGTTCTCAATCACATTTAGTTATTATAGATGTCTCAGAAAAATAAAAGGCTGATTATTTAAACAGAGGCCATGCAGAAAACACCTTCCTGCTCCTGCAACTGAGAACCAGGTTGGGGCCCAGGGCAGCTGGTGTTCAGACACTCCCTAAGGGGAGCACTGGCTGGTGCATATTTTATGCATTGTCCAGTGACAAAGGTCAGGTGTTACCCGTTTGTGAACACAGCAGGGCGTGCATTTCAACTGCATGGAAAGCTGAGATTGGAGGGGTGGGAACTCCCCTCCCCGCTCCCTGGGTTCCCACAGGAAGTAGTAGAGAGAAACTGACCTCTGCCTCAGCCTCTAAATCCTGGGAACTTTTTCCATTCAGAGGTAACAAATGTGGTAGAAAACATACCGGGGCATGTACCCTGAGCTTGCAATAGAAGTCCATGGAGGCATATACTTTCTGCACCTCCAGATATTCACTATTTGCTCATCAATTTGAATTGAGCCCCTGGTGCAAGCGTGACATTCTTATGTGAAGGGCTGGTCACATAAGGTAGGGCAGGAGAACCCAGTGCCAATGAGTGTGCACCCAAAAAGTCCATGAGATGCACCCCAAGAGCTGGATTTGCATTTTAAGGAGATCTTCCTGACCGTGGCTGCACATGGCAGATTTAAGGGTTTTATCTCATTTGCTCCTAAAATTCTAGTCATATGACAACAGAGGAGTTTAAAAAGGTAAAAATTCAAAAGATCAAATCAATGGAGAGAAGAAACAACAGGGAAATAGAAAAATGGGAATGCACTTTTGAAGACGGAAAAAGTACTGAAGAGTGTTAAGTGACAGAGATGAGAATGCAGCAAGGGGATGCACGAACAACATGGCTAATTGTAGTGCAAGCTGGGAAAGCCTCAGGGGCTGCCAATGCAGGTGAGCTGGACAGAAAAGGGAGAATTCTAAAGGTAGACTCTACATGAGTTTAAATTCCATTAAAAGTCCAATTATTTGCAGGGGTCCCTCTGGGGTCTCACTGACTTTCTACTGCAAATCTGAGGATAGCTGCCATAGATATGATAGAGGAAAACACAGAAAAAGAGCACTCCAAGGAAAAAAGAGAAATTAAGAAAGCAGGAAAAAAAAAACACTTTAGAACATGAGAGATAAAACAATCAATTCTTCAGAGAGATATGAGAAAATATTAGGAAAAAAAGAACAATCCCAAAACAAAGAAGCCAAGTTCTTGGAAATGAAAAATACCTTTGCAAAAAAAATCAATAGGAACTTACTCATAAAAAACAAAAGGAAAATAAAAGGTAACAGAGGTGTGATAAATTGACTATTTTTCAGCAAATATTTGCTCCTGTTTCCCACCCTGGGAAGGGGAGACCCTCTCCCACTGATGTGGAGCTGGACCAGTGGGAGTGGGTGGAGGTGGTGCATGTGGGCTCTTTCCAAACAAGGTTTAAGAGGCACCTGAGCTCCTGTTTGCTTCCTTGAGCATCTGCAATGGTCCGAGGAAGAAGGGAAACTTTGGAGCAGGTGATCTTGACCATTGACCAGCCATGCCTGCTCACCCCAGCCAAGCTCCTCAGAGCCCAGCTGGCTGCAGCCTGGTGTTCCAGCCAACACGTGCTGGTGTTTGTATGCCACTGAGCTCCCCAGATATTTGTTATGCAGCATTGTTGTAGCAATAACTGACTAATACAAGGAAAAAAGAAAAGACACCAAAAAACCAAAAGAATCAATCTAGGAATTTCAAGGGTCAGCTAAGAGAAAATCTAGAAAGAACCAAGAAAATCAATGGGGAAATTTTAGTAAAGAAATAATAAAAGAAAAAAATCCCCAAACTGCATGCATAAATATCCAAATTGAAAGAGTCGAGTGAATACAAAAAGATGCACATCATGGAGAGCTTATGAAATTTCAGAATATCAAGGATAAAGTCAAACAAACAAAAAACCAAACAAACAAGCAAAAAACTCCAGAGTAAACAAATAGGTTGTTTGACGGACAAACTGTCCATCAGAATGCCATTGGATTTATCAGAGAAATGCTGAAAGGTAGAAATGTCTTTGAAATTAAAATTTGGAGGGAAAATTTTCTAATCTAAAACTACATAGTTTGTTGAATCTTGAATCAAATGTAAGGGTAGAACAATAGTATTTTCAGGCATGCAAGGACTGAAAAATAATTATTTTTAAAGCATCTTTCTCAGAAAGTTATTGAAGGATATGCTCCAGTAAGATGAGAAAGATGTGGAACCTAAGAAATCATGGCCACAACATATAGGAGAGATGAAGGCAAAACCCAAAAGCTGACAAGGTAAGTTCCAGAGAAACAACTGTGCAGCCAGATAAGACGTCTCTCAGGTCCAATGAGAGCAGGACAACATAAAGCTCCAGGAGAAGTATCTTCAGGGAAAACAATGGAGCTAATATGTAACCCAGCAATCACACTCCTTGGTGTGTGTCAGACTGATTTGAAAACTTATGTCCACACAAAAACTGGCATGTGAAAGTGTATAGCAGCTTTATTCATAATCACTGAAGCAAACAAGATGTCTATCAACAGCCGAATGGATAAACTAACTGTGGCACATTCATACAGTGGAATATTATTCTGCAGTTAAAAGAGCTATTAGGCCACAACAAAGACAGTATGAGTCTCAAATACACTTTTCTAAGTGAAAACAGTCAGTGTGAAAAGCATACCTACAGTATGATTTCAATCATTCAGCTTTCTGGAAAAGGCAAAAGGAGAGTTGGTGAATAGATCAGTAGCTGTTAAGATTGGGGGGGGTGGTAGAGTGAGAGGTTTGAATAGGTGAGCAGCAAGGGTTTTTAGGTCAGTGAAACTATTCTGTATGATAATGTACAGGTGTTTATATGATGCCATGTATATGTCAAAAGCCCAAAAGCAGTAGAACTGTATAACACAAAGAGCATACCTTAAGGAATGTGCATTGAAAATCATTTAGGCAGCCAGAGTTCCCAAGACGGAATGCAGATGTTGATGAAAGACTACAGCTGTATTACAAATGCATGCAATCACCTCACTGAAGGAATGGGGAGAAAAGATGTTCACGTAAGTAAGTTTAGAAACAAGCGGAGTCTGTAGGACTAAAGGTAAAAGGAACTGTACGTAAGCACTGTGTTCTAATTGATAAAGACATTTCCCACAGGAAGAAGGGTGAACAATTCTGATACTACCATGCACGTACTCTGGAAGCACATGTTTAATTGAATGGATGACAGATTAGCACCAGATTTCTCACTAATGGAATGGGAGGTTAGAGATAAGCAATGGGAGGTCAGAATGACCCGTGTGATAATGGATTAGAGTTGGAACCATGCAATTAGCATGGCTCCTGACGGATACATAGAGAAATAGTTATAAATATGTGCATGTGCTCTGGTTGGTATGCTCAGATTCCCTTGTTCTGTCAGCTGAGAAAGCCCAGAAGCTGTGACACACAGTACCATCCTCCATAAAAAGATCCAGGACTGCTTGAGGAATGGGTGATTCTAGGCTAGGGACAAGAAATGTATAAGATGAGCTTCTTGCAAGGGACGTATGAGATGACTTCTTGTAAACAAAGGAAGCTTTCAGAGCACACGCAGCCCCCACTACGATGTGGGCAGGGGTGGTGTCAAAGACATACATAAGTCAATTGAAAGAGGTCCCAAGGGCCAACCTGGGACAACATGAACAGCAAAATAAACAAGTTATATTGGATTATAACCCAAAGTACAGAAAGCAAAACCCAAACTGTAAGTCCACACTGATATAAATAAGTGATTGAATAACAGGAGAGAAGAGACAAATCTACCATGTTGAGGAATTCTAAATAATTTACCTAGACGCTCTGTGCTCAGGAAGGTGGGGTGGAAATCCTTTAGGTGGGCTGGGCATGCTGCATTCATCCCAAAGAGTAAAGCACAGAAGAGGGAAAAATGGGTAACTGCACAGCAGAGAAGCCTGACAAACCTGCTCCAGCCAGTGATCAAAGTCACCGTCTGACGGGTGAGCCATATGGAGGGCATTGCCTTATGACGACCTTCCTCCCAAAACCCAAGCCCCGTCTCATCATGAGAAAAGTGTTAGGCGAATCCCAGCTGAGGCACACGAGGAGATGCATAGATGGCACTCCTTACAAGTGTGAAGGCTGCCAGAAACCAGGGAAGTCTGAGCAACTATGACAGTCAAGAGGAGACCAGGGAGACGTGACAACAAGACAAAGTGGTATCCTGGGAGAGAACTACATCAGGTCAAAACTAAGGAAATCGGAATTAGGTGTGGACTTTAGTTAACAATGATAATCATTACTAGTTTGTTTATTGCAACAAAAGTACCATAATAACATAAGATGTTCACTATAGGGTATATTAGATGTAGGAATAGGAACTCTGTGTACTACCGTCACAGCTTTTCTGTAAGCCCAGTACTATTATAAAATTAAACATTTATTAAAGTAACTTAGAAAATGCGATTCTATAAATAAACTTTTAGAATTAGCATGGTCATAGAACACAAATCATTGTACAAAAATCAATTTTATTTTTATATACCAGGTACCAACTATTAAAGACTTCTTCACATTGTTGAAAGACCTACATAAACAATGGATATACAATACCAATATTTTCAATGACTCCATATTGTATAATTCTCAGTTCTTCTTCAAACTGATCTGTGGATGCAATGCAATTCCAGCAAAGCCTCAGTAGGTGTGTTTGTAAAAATTGCGACATTGATTCTAAAATTTATAGGGAAATGAAGGATCAAGAATGGTTAAGACAGACTTGAATTACAGAATGATGGGACTGGCTTTAGCAGATCAGAAGACTTGTAATAAAGCTGCAGTGATGAAGGGGTTAGGAACTGGTGCAAGTACAAACAGATAATGGAAAAGACAAGAGGCTTGGAGCAGACCATCCTTAAATACCAGGTAGAAGCGAATTAGGACGCAAGTTGTGCTGCAGAAGGTTGGGGAAGGGTGGACCTACACTGGATAGTTACTTCGTGAGAAACAAATGGACCTTGACACCTACTTCCAATGTTTCCTTTAGGGTTGATCTGTAGGTTAGTTAGCTTCTATTCATTCAATGATTTCCCATTAATCATTCTGTTTTCTTCATAAAATTTGTAACTAATTTAAAACGATAATGATCTGAAATTATCTAATTTATTTGATTGCTTTTCATCATCTATCTTGTTCCCACTTCACATAATGTCCTTGAGAGCCAGAACCTTACCCATTCTACTTGCTATTGTATCTGGAGTGTCTAGAAAATTCCCTGGCACAATTGTAATCTTTTGAACAAACAACCGAGTGAATAGGCTTTCCGGGGGAGTTGGGAGTGTAAGGGCAGGTGATCCTTGCTCTAGCACGTGCAGGAAGCGGCGGCGCTCACTGGGCCCTCCTCGGGTGGGGCGATGGGTTGGAGCACGTGGCGCGTGGATGGGGGTGCAGTGCCCGAGGGGCCTCCGTGTTTGAGGAGCAACTGCCTTCTCTCTGGAGCAGGGTGGCAATCTCAGCGCAGCT
>PVIY010034613.1:15418-27100 GCA_004026745.1 Myrmecophaga tridactyla
CTGCTGGACTCAACCTTCCCAGCTGGGTGGCAGGAGCAGACCCTCCAGGGCTCACAGGCTACCTGGCACAGTTTACAGCAGGGGGTCCTAGCCCGGAATGTCTGGGTTCATGAGGCAGCCGGCTCTCCCAGTAAGTCAGGTGCGGGGCAGGTGAGGAGCCCTCTGAATTCCGCCCTCACTCCCTGCTACCCTAATTGCAGCCACCTGGGAGCTCACCTGGGCACTGTTAGCGATTCTGAATCTCAGGTCCCACCCCCCACACACGAAATCGATGTCTGCGCTTCAGCAAGATGCCAATAGCGCATGTCTAACTCCCCCATGGCAGGTCTGGGCACCCGGACGCCCACCTCCTGTCAAAGCCGACAATCCGGATTTTCCCTTGCAGGTCTCAGCCCCCGCCCCGGACGCCCACGGCCAGGACCGGCACCGCCCTGGGCACCCACCTCCAGCTCCTGGCGCCCGTCCGCGCGGCTCTGGGGCCGGCCCTGCAGCCACAGCCCTTTCTCTGTCCCACAGTGACAACCTCTGGCTACCACGCGGCTCTGGCCCGCCCCTGAGCCGCCCGGACCCCCACTCCCGGTCTCCCCGGCCCGCTCCCCGAGCTCCCCCAATCCTCCCCCGGTCGGTCCCCGCCTGGGCCCTCCCGGCACGCCTCCTGGGTCTCCCGGGGGCCCTGCGCTCCCCTCCCGGCTCCGCCCCCCGGCGCGTCCCCTCCCTGCGGTCGCGGCGGTTCCGGCCCCGTGACGCTCAGGCGTCCGGTCGGAGCCGGGCAGTGTCCGCGGGCCGGGGCCGGGGCCGGGCGCATGGCGGGCGGGAGCGCGGCGGAGCGGGTCGGGAGGGCGCCCGAGACGCGCGAGTTCCTCTTCAAGGTGCTGGTGGTGGGCGAGCTGGGCGTGGGCAAGTCCAGCGTGGTCCAGCGCTACGTGTACCAGCTCTTCTCTGAGCACTACCGCGCCACGATCGGCGTGGACTTCGCGCTCAAGGAGATCGCGTGGGACCTGCGCACGCGCGTGCGTCTGCAGTTCTGGGACGTCGCGGGTGAGCCGGGGGCGGGCGCGGGGACCGCGAGGGGGCTCGGGGTGGGGGGGCGCCCGGCCCCTCCCGGTCTCTTTCCTCGGCCTGAGCCTGGTGGCCCAGGCGAGTCTCGGGGGACACGGAAGTGGGGCCACCCCTGCAGGGCGGGGAGGGCCGAGGGGCTCAGAGGCGGGGCCGGGTAGACGTGGGCGCGGGACAGCCGCGGGCCTCGGCGGGAAGCCCTGGGACTGGCAGGACGGAGAGCAGACGCCCCTGCCCCAGGGCTGCTCCCGCACCCCAGATCCACCGCAAGAGGAAGGCCAACCTGAAGCCTCGCAGAGGAGGCCCGAAGTTCAGAGGAGCCAAGTGATCTCCCCAAGAGGGAGTCAGGCGACCTCGGGCTCCTCTGCCGCACGTCCCCATCGCTCCTGAGACCCTCTCTGTGGGGGGCACGCCCCCCACTCCCGCGCCTCTCACCCAGAGGTCGGCCTCGGATGGAGACTGGGGGATGGGGTGGGCTCCCCTGAGACCTTCACCCCCACCCTGTCCCTCACCTTCCCCCCCCCCCATGAATTGTTTCTGTGGCATTTGCTTAAATGGCCCCTTTGGAGGACACAGACCCTTTTGGGTTCGGTACCTGCTCCCTGTGCTCCAATTTATGAAAGATTGGACTCTGGGTGGCGTGCGTGTGGGGCAGCTGCTGGGCTTATGCCACCGAATGGGGCGCACATTTGCTACAGGTGTGCGCATTTAAAAAGATGCTTAAGGAGGGACTTTGTAGAAAGTTTAAAAAATAAAGTGAAGCGGCACCCAGTCCGACGCTGTTGGACCCTATGGCTCAAGCAGCATTTGGGGCTGGAGGGGCCTGGGGCTGAGCATCCTCCAGGACAACTGTGGGGAGGGGGGCGTGAAGGGGGGGGCGGCCCACCTCTGCGGGGGCGGGGCTCCTTTCATTTGCAGCTTTTAATTTGGAGAAAGAATTGAGGGATTGACACCTAAATTCTCATTTATTTAAGAACAAACTTTATTTTGATATGAGAACAAATTATGCATATGAATCCCTCAGAGAAATGGGGTGCCTCAGCCTCAAGTTCAACTGGTCCCCCCTTTTTCTTTTTTTTTTTTTCTTTTCCTTTTTCTTTCTTTCACTTTCCTTCCCAACCCCCCACTCCTTTCGCTATAGAAAACCAAAAGTTCGTTGGAAAAGTAATCCGATGCCAGAGGCTTCTTACAAAACACTTCCTGCTGTTACTCGGGACACTGGCAACACATTAAATGACTGCCTTGCTTCTTGAGAAAGCCAGGAAATTTGAAAGTTTGTCTTATCGAGAGGAGAGGGTCACTCCCGAGGAATCCTCAGAGCAGCTGTGAATTTCCCCAAAGATGACTTTAAAACTCCACCTCCCACACCAGAGAGGTTGTCTTTGCCTTATTCTTTAAGAATGTGGTATTTGACTATTAAGTTACCATCGCACCACACTGCAGTAAATGGGGGTGAATAGGCTTTATGGCAGTTTCATTTTCAAGCTGCAGCTAACATGCTTGTATCTGGAGATCGGGGAAAGCAAAAGTATGAGTAACAGTTATTCTTCCTGGGTCTCCCCTCTTTTCATCCTCCCTGGATGTACCATGTAGCCAGGAAGGGGACATTTCCAGGCTCGTCAGACTGCTCCACAGTTTTTGCCAGGATGCGATAGATTCCTTACCTTTTGCCTAAATCCAAAGCTTGAGCTTTGCCAGGAGGAAGAGCAAAATTTTAAGATCTCCAAAAGGGATGCCTTCTGCTTTGGTTCTCATAACGTTAAGCAACTACACACGGGAAGTTAAGTAGATTGGAGGTGAACTGAGACAGCTCACATATAAGTAAAGGCTTTCAGCAATGGTGTCTCACTATCTAAGGAAATTGAGAACTCAGATAACTTGGCTGTTACCTCAGTTTGGGGTGCTACATTATTCACTGTGTGTGATTTGAATCTTGAATGACTGCGGAGTCCTAGCTCATGCCATTTGATTTGGATAGAAATGATGTCAGGAAGGCCTTTTGGAGGCCACTCCCAAAATTTCTCTGTGGCTGGCCATATTTGCCTTATGAAGTGACAAAGTTGAATCCTATTCACTTCTCAAAGACTGGAAATATTCCCTGATTGCAGAACAGCAGGTGGAGCCAGCCTCTTGGATAGGACTCAGCTTAAGGTACTGTGTTAGTGCTACTTGGATTTTCTTGTCCCTGTTTTAGGGGTGGGCGAGGAGGCAAGTCATGTCAGGGGTCTCTATCCTTGAAAGCCTACACAAGGGTGAAAGGCAAGAACTGTTTAATGTTTTCTGTACATGTTACCAAGCTGAGCTCTTTAAATTAAGAGCCTGGGGTGGGGGACTCTCGGGGCTTCCAAGTCCTTTCTTACTGCATTGGAGGAATCCACCTTCAAAATAGAGACGCATGTTAATGTAATTTTCAGTTAGGGCAGTGTTGTCTCCTAGGTCACACTTATCGGACTGCTGCCGAAAGCATGACTGACATCTACTGGGGCCTGAACAAATGCTTTCCAAATTAAGATGCAGCAAACGCTGCCCTTGAGGGGAGTACAGTGTCTTTGCCCTTCCTTTTACGTTCATTATGGATGGAGGAGATTATTTATTGTAAGGTTATTAGTATTTATAGATATTTTCAGACAAATTTAGTGGCTGATCTTGGCTAAATTTTTTTTCTGTACATTTAGATCCAGTACAGTTTAATGTTCATATATTGATTGAAGGACATTGCTTTTTACGATCAACATTCCTTTCTAAAAAACTCTGAGTAACTCACCTTTGGGCCAAAGGACAAATCAGGAACCGTCTGCTGAGAAGCACGTGTTCCTGTCGTTTGCCCAAGCATAAAGCGCATGCTTGGAAGGCATGACAGGTTGTATATACCACACTCAAATTCATTCTTTATTCCTTCAATTCCGTTCTAAATTGGAATGTCGGTCCTGATGTCTTTGTACTATTTAGCACTTTGCCAGTTTTTCGATCAAGTGGTCTCGGGTCTTCTTTTGTTACTTTCTTGTATCTTCGTGATCAAAAATCTATAATCTTACCGTTGATGTTTTCCTCCCCTTATATGTATCTATCAGTCAGGGATTGCTATTAAGATTCAGGTTTCTGCTAAATATGAGAAAGCAGGGCTCTGGAGGGTTCTCTGTGTGGTTGGTTGTTGCATCGGCTTCCACACAGGGCCTTGCAGCAGCTTCCCATGCCCGCCGGTGGCCACGGCATGAGACCTCGTGCCCAGGCCTGGATCTGAATCTTACAGATGGAAGATCTGATCTCGTACCGTCTCGCCAGCCCTCGGCTTTGTCCAAGCTCAGATGCAGTGCTGAGTCACCGGCAGTCCCACTTCCTGTTTCACATCTTTAAAGCACCCTCTGTCCCTGAGCCCTGAAGTGCCCCAATCTGTACGGTGCCCTCACAGTTGTCCGGGCAGGAGCTTCCGCTGGTGGCAGGCCTGTGTCCCCCCCTCACACCCCTCACGGACAGGCCTGCAGCTTGGCCTTGGCAGTTGCTCCCGTCCCTGCCTGCCTCATCAAACACAGCCACCAGGGTCACTGCAGGACCGGGAGGTGGCCATGTGCTAGAGGAACTGCGAAACTGGCTTTGCCCCCAGCCGCTTGCCCAGGACGTTCCCTGCTAGCCATTGCACATCTGGTGTGATCAGGAGAGTGGCAGGAGCTCGGCTGGGCCACACACGGGGTCCGTGGCATGGCTCTGCTTGCGGACAGGTGCAAGTCCCAGACTGAAAGCGACAAGGTGGCATCGTTAGTAACGCAGCCAGGTGCCGGCTCACGGGCCCCAGAATAGAGCAGAGTCTTTCCTAAATCCTCAAATGCCCTGTTATCCCTAAACAAGAACATTTACTCAGATTTTATTATCCTTTTGGTCATTTGTTATCAACTTGGAGTGTCCCGTTATTATACTGCTCTTACGAAGCACAGTGATTCCAAGGTAGACAGGTTTGGGTCTTTCTGTCTTGTTTTGTATGCTTTGAAAGATGCCTCTAAACGCAGACTTTTCTGGTGGTGCCGAACTGGGCTCTCGGCATGCGGCCCACACCCTGGAAAGTGCAGGGTGGTACCTGCTTGCCAGGCCCAGCACGGACTAGACCTGATGCAGCCTGATTCCAGATGTGAAGGCTACCTTAGGATAAACTGTGCATGTCGTCCTGGCCTACCAGTGTCCTTAAGCCTTGGTATGGAATGTTCCATGATTCTTCTCCCTAGAAAAGACTGAGGGAGGGAGGGGCCGAGGGCTGTGCTGTCAGACACGGCTCCTCCAAAGGACAGACGCTGGAAGGCCTTAGCTTTGTAACCCAGAGACAGCATATCCTGAAAACAGGATTTCACACTTAATCAACACTGCGTGGTGGAGAGAGGCCATGTTGACAACTTGAAGGGAGGTTGTATTAGAAATGTAGAAATCTCTTGAAAGGTAAAAAGAGCACATAAAAGCTAATGTGGGGAGACTTCTGGGGTGAGACAAGATGACAAGAAAAAGGTGCTTTGGAATTCTGTTCGCTTACCTTTGTAGGAAAGGTTTCCATGCTTTTTCCAATTGAGCTGGCCAGGCACATACCCTTTCTTCAGCCTCCGTTAGAGAGACGGACACAGATGTGAACTGCCCGCACTGGTGAGTTAAGGATCCCTGCTGGCCTTTCTAACTGACAATGACCCTGCAGGTTCCGCTTCCCCAACCTCTGCACTTACTTCTGTCCTGACGCTTTCCTTAGGCCTCCTCTGCTGTGGTTTTTTTTTCTCTAGCTTCTTGAAATTGAGCTAAATCTCTGTTCCTGTTTAGTGGGACTGGAAGGAGCCTCTGCTGTCAGAATCACCTCGGTGCCTAAAACGCCGGCCCTCTCGCCCTGGCCACCTCAGTCGATTTGCTTTCCCTGCCCTGTGTCCCCACACGTCCAGCTGTGAGTCTGGGGAGCCGCTGGGCTGTTCAGTGGGCTCAGGGCCAGGCTGTCGTCTGACTACTCGCATTCTGTGTGCCAGGGCTGCTCTTCTGGGGTTACAACCCACCCAGAACCCTGTCCAGTAAACGGGCGCTCGCCGTGAGTGCGTGTCACTGCAGTGTGTCCTCGTGGGGAGCAGGGTCCTCGTAAGGGCCCTCAGTGGTTGCTGGGGCTCCCCTGTAGACCTTCCAAAGCAGAACTCCTAGAGGCGGGCGGCTTTGGGCACAAACCAGTAAGGCCATTTGGGTTTTCTTCCCCCAGGGCCCTTGGATCTGGGCAGGCCAGCTGCCTCGGGTGGCCCCAGGGGCCCAGGGCTTGAGCGCCTGCCCAGGGTCTGGGATGCTGACGGCACTGTGGTCACACCCCAAAATGAGAGTGTGTTCCTTTTATTTTAGGCACTTTCCTCTCTCTATATATTTTAATTCACTTTGACTCTTGCTTAAGAAGCAAGTTTATTTAACCTTGACCCCCTCAGGTGGGGTGTGAGCGAAAAGGATGCTCTGCGTGTGATTTGGATGGCAGCTGTGCGACCCCACCCCCAGCACTTCTCTCTCTGGGGGGAGGGGCACAGGTATGGCATCCTGGATGGGTCCACGTGGCCCATGGACGCTCTGAGAACAGGGCCAGCACTTGATAAAAGCTGTTTTTTAGACAGTGACTAGGGCTTAGGGCTTTTTTTTTTTTTTGCACCAATACTTCCTATTTTGACCAAAAGAATAAATCCTGGGAGGAATTGCAAAATGCAAACTCAAATGACTGAAAATGCTGAACAAACAGCATCACTAATATACAAAATATTCAGCATTCAGTAAAGTTCCAATTTACTGTTAATCTCATTTACATTTACAATAATCTGGAAAATTAGGAATTATTCCCAGTTTACAGATGAGTAAATGGAGGCTCAGAGAGGACACGGGGTTTGCTCAAGATCTGTGATCTGTGTCCTGCAGTTAGGGTAGGGGCAGGTGTGTCTGAGACCAGAGGCTTAGCTGATGTTTTATAGTGTCTTCCCCTCACTTTGTGCGTGATAAGAGCAACATACCAGACAAGTGAATGGGGTTATATAAAGTCAAGTGACTCCATTTACCCTCTCTCCGTAGAACAGAATTGAACCGTGGAATACACCAATCCAGCTAATAGACGGTGCTCTTTTGATGCTAGAGCTTCACCCCGTTTTATCTGGGAATAATAGAGCCTCTCCTTTTTGTGTGAAAAATTGTGCAAGCTAGTGGGGGAAAATTTAAAAAAAAAAAAAAGGGCCATGAGGCAGGAGACTTTGATTGGGGCAAGTGTCTGTAATATAGTGATTTATTAACTTGCTGCCCTAAAAACAGCAACACCTATGAGGCCTCATACTGTAGACTCCTAAATAAAAAACACAGGGTCTGTCTGGATGTCATGCTGTCACCTGAAGCAAATTTTAAAAAACTGAATGGTTACCTGGTTATTCAGTTAGATGATGTCGAGATTTCTGCTAAATCTTGACTGGGGGTTGCAAGCAGCCAGATGAAGTCAGAGAGCTTCAGCTCTGAAAAGCAGGATCTAAGGACGTCTCATGCGTGAGGTGGAGCATGGACATTTTTACCAGATCACCTGGAGTGATTTTCAGTGGATGGGGAAGAGCAAGCACTTATACTTAGAAAACTAATCCCAATATTGTCCTTTTGCTTTGATTTGTTTCTAGTCATGAAATTTTTATTTCTGAGTTTCAGTTAGCATTTAAAATGCATTTACATAATTTATAAAGGGTAGCATGAAAAAATATTGAGGCAAATATTAAAATATGAAATAAAACCAGTCATACAGTCATGAGACAGTATTTCTGGCCTAAGCTTCTGATAACAGTTTGGAATTAAGTACTTTATGAATTCTGACTAATAGAAATTTGCATTAGGTATAAAGAGATAGAACAAACTTGTTTTGTGGTTTTCTATTCCTTAATGGGAATAACAACATATATTCTTAGAAATGTATTAATTTTTTTGTTTCAATTCCTTTTCAGAGTCATTATTGTTATATTTCCAGGAGAAGTACATTTAAAAATATTAATGGAAATACTTACAAATATTAAGATATCTCTTGTTCCTTTTCCAACTTGTGTACCTTAAGACTGAAGAAGTTGGGTGACTCGAAGTATTTCTTAGTCATATCACTAGTTCTGGGCTCCTTTGCTCTTTCCTGGTTGCCAAGGAAATGCCAAGTTCTAAGAATGCTTCCCTCTTCTAGAGAAGGAAGTAACACATTGTTTGAAGGATAGAATAAAACTTTTTAAAAAGTCCATTGGGCGTAGCACGCAGACAGTGACCCCATTGTTAGCCATGGATGTAGTCAATAGTGCAATTATAACACATTCTTTTATCAGTTGTAAGGAAGGTACCAGGTGATGGCAAGGTGTTAAGGATAGGGGCGTATGGACTCTAGCAGCTGCCCGGTTTTTCTGTAACCTGCAGCTTCTGCCCTAACAGAGAAACACTTCACAGCAGTGGCACGTGCGGCCGCGCGCCAGCAGCGACACGCGTGGTGGGTGGGCTGCTCCGAGGCTGCCCAGCAGAAGGGGGTCTCCCCACGAGGGCCTGGGGTGGGCTGCATCTCCCGCGTGCAAGCGGGACACACCGGAGCACGTGGGGCCACAAGGACCCCGGAAAACAGGCGCCAGCAAGGCCCACCGCCCCCTGCGCCCCCCGCCCCCGGGCCGCCTACGAAACAGGAAATCCTGGCCCAGTCCCGCGGGGCGCGGGGCCGCGCTTGGCTGGGCCGGGCGGTCAGCAGGGCGGCGGGGGCGAAGAAGGTGGGTCGCCCGGAGTCCCCCGGCCCCCGTCGGAACTCGTGCAGATCCACGAGGGAAGCCCGGGTCCTGCTTTAACACACGCACGCGTTTGCACGCGCGCAACCTCTGTTGGCCCGTGTGCTCGGGACGACCCCCTGTCCCCGGCGCCTCAGCCGGGCAGGAACCGGGACTGGCTTGTGTGCTTTGTGCCGCCGAGAATCCACAGTAACAAAGGCCGCGTGGGTCGGGCTTCCCGAGCTCCACCCACCGCGCTCCGTGTTCCCTCTTAGCTTTCCAGGGCTGCGGGGACAAGCGCGGAGCTCCAGCTGGTTAGAGGACAGGCATGCAGTGTTGGGGGCTGGGGGGGCTAGAGATCCACCAGCACAGGATCTTTGCAGGGCCTGCTTTCAGCCCCCTGGTTCCATCAGGCCTGCGCTCCCCTCTCTCCCTCCTGCTCCTCAAGACAACCACTGATCTTCTTTTTGTTACTATATCACTCTAGTTTCCATTTTCTAAAATTAGATAGAAATGGACTCATAGCATTTTCCCTCCCTTTCACTTTTATCCAGCTTCTCATATCTCTCTCTCTTTCTTTGAATTTATTGTTCCTTTATTATGGAGTTTTGAATGTTGTTTATATATTCTGACGACATCCTTATCCCTTATCAGTTATATGATTGGCAATATTTTTTCCTAGTCTGTGCCTTTGTTTTTCATTTGCTTACCAGTACAGCTGACATTATTTCAATTTGCCATATAGCGCATGTTTTAGTTTCCTAGAACGGTCCAACAAGTACCATCAAATGGGTTGGCTTACCTATGTGAATTTATTAGCTTACGTTGGAGGCAACGAAAATGTCAAATCAAGGTATCTCCAAGGAGACGTTTTCTTCCTGAAGACCAGCTGGAGCAACCCTGGGCTCCTCTGCTGGGCTCTCCCTTCTTCTCCAGGGCTCGCTGATTTCAGCCTCTTGCTTCTGTGGATTTCTCATTCCTGTGATAAATGGCTCCAGTAAGAGGGTTGAGACCTGTCCTGATCGGGTGGCCACACCTCCACTGAAGAAGTCTCATCCGAAGGTCCTGCTTTCGCTGGGTCCACACCCACGGGAATGATTAGATTTAAGAATATGGTTTTGGGGCCACATACAGCTCCAAACTGCCACACTCCACCTTCTGGACCCCCAAAGGACATGTTATTTCCATATGCAAAATACATTTATTCTATGATAATATCCCCAAAATTAAGTCCTTGAAGTGACAATACCAAGTACAGTGTCTCATCAGAATTGGGTATAGGTGCGTCTGTCCTGGGCACCACCCCCCGCCCCCGTCTTTGGGTCAGTGAAGCCTCAGAACAGGTTATCTGCTTCCAGCACACAATAGAGGATGGGAATTCTGTGCTTCACTTTTCGTAGTTTGATGTCCTGCCCTCTTTTCTAAACTAAAGGGATGCGCCACAGGGATGCTTCTTATCACTATGTGACTGCCTTCTAGTCTAGAGTGTCTTAACAAGGCTAATTTTTCTGGATGGTTTCATTTTTAATAATTATAGCTAGTCATTAAAACTCCTAAAAACAGATGTGGTTGGTGGCACGTGTCTCTGGAAGTGGAGCTGGTGCTGCCTCCAGGCGCCTACCTGTCCTTGTGCAGAATGGGGGCATGGGCTGTGGACAGAGCCCACCGTCCAGGGCCCCCCGGGGGTCAGGGCTGTGGGCCAAGAGGACACGCATATCAGCACGTGACCCAGTGAGCTGTAGTGCTGACTGCTCAGGCTCATGTCACCAACAAAACGGGCATTCGGGGGGCATTTCACCCTTTCTCTGGAGAAACATGTGAGCAGCTGTTAGGGAGAGGTCAGAGGTTTGGGCTGTCACAGTAGATAAGCCTTATGAGGAGTTGCTACAAAGCAGTTGAAGGTTGTCTGCTTAGGTATTCCTCTTGCTGTGTTTTTCTTCCATCATCCCATCGAGCAGGAGGGGATAGTGTATGCAATGTATACAGTGGAGTTTTGGAGGAAAAAGAATTTTGTATTTTTGGTGGCTTTGCATATGCAACCAAAATGTAGATATGTGCTTTTCATCATGTGCTTTAATAGGAAAGTGTCCTATCATAGCATCTTTATCATAGATCAAATAGTTATAAGTCTAGCTTTGCACTGATCTCCACGCATTTTGCCTTAGCCTTCTGCTTAGTAATTTGAAAACCCGAAGGCAGCTTGAGACATGAAGGCCACAGCCGGGAGGGCTGGTCCTGGGCACGTGGGCTTCCAAAGGCCTGTGTGCTGGCTTGAGCCCTTTCTGTCCACTGCGGTCTGGTCCTGGCCAAGCGCCTGCCAGCTGTGTCATCTGCAAAGATCAGGGCCCTCCCTGCATCAGAGCCCTATGATGCCGGAGAGTAAGCACATGCTTTGCAGCATCCTGTAGGATAGACTATGTGGTAGGCTTTTTAACCAAAATATTCAGCCTAAGTTAAATTATTAATTGATCCTTCTTTAGCAGTAGAGCCCGTGGTGCCGTGTTTTGTTCTCAGGCAGCAGGTGGGCATCCGTGCCTTCCTGAAGGAGTGCGGTCTTCCATGTGAGTCAGAGGCAGTGGGCACTGGAGACGTGAAGGAGGCCAAGTCGGGCACACGTGCTGCTCCCTTCTGGTGCGCAGGCAAACCCTCATGACCGCATTTCACCAGCCACGCTGTCTTCTTGCCCCTCCTGCCCCTGCTCCCAACTTCTCTTCCCCTGAGCACCTCTGAGACCCAAGACAGAGTGGGGCCCGGTGCTAGGGTGAGATCCTGCCTTGTTTCTGCTTGCAGAGATTGTGCAAACAGAGCACAAGACCCACTGGCTGTGCACTGAAATGTCAGGGCTGCGGTGCGTGCACATGCAGGGCCATGGGCGTGTGTGCGCAGGGCCGTGGGTGTG
>PVIY010034614.1:0-26979 GCA_004026745.1 Myrmecophaga tridactyla
CCCCTTTTATTAAAAGCCAATCCGTCTCTGGTGTGTTGCATTCCGGCAGCCAGCAAACTAGAACAGCATGTATGGCACTAGAGGGTAAAGACTGAGATAATACAACTTAGTGATGCCTAGAGTGAACAGCGATAGTGATTAATGTACAAATATAAGAATTTATTTGCATGAGAGAGAACAAATTAATGTCAACATTGCAAAGTGCTGAAAATGAGATGGTATATGGAAAAAATGCAATCAGTGCAAACTAGGGGCTACCATTAACAGTAATATTATAATATGCTTCCATCAACTGTAACAAAGACAACATGCCAAAGCTAAATGACAATAAGTGGGGAGTATGGGAAAAGGTTATGGGATTCCTATGGAAGAGATGGACATGTCCTCATGTAGATGGTGATGGAGAAGACATGGCTATGCCGTTATACCGAGAACCATTATTTTTTTTTTACTTGTGTTGGATTGTATGGTGTGTTAATAAAACTTTAAAAATGAACAGAAACATAAAAGTGAGGGAGAAAATGTGGAGAGAGAGATGTAGTTATTCACTGGTTGGTAGGAAAGTAGAATGGCTCAGCTTCTCTGGAGGGCAGTGTGGTGGTCCCCACAGGAGACGAGGGATGGGGTTACCATACAATCCTGCAATCCTGTAGTTAGTTGTAAACTTGGAGGAACTGAAAGCTGGGCATGAATGGACATTTACACACTGGCATTTATGGCAACAGTGTTCATGATTTGCCATGGATAGCCTAAGGGTACATCAACTGACCAATGGAAGGGGGGAAACTATGGCATATACATACAATGGATTAGTGAGTGGTTGCAAGAAGGAATGAAGTTGTGAGGTATGCAATGAGGTGCCCAAACCACCTTGAGGTTAGCATGTTGAGTGAAATAAGCCAGAAATGAAAATATTATATTTTCAAATAATATAACAACTATTATAACACCTCACTACTATGGTCTAACTATAATGTGAAAACTTTAAGAATTGAATTCATGAGAATACGTCATCTAGCAAGGCCTATAGTAAAGGTTCCTAGATTGTAAGCTCTTACAGCAGTACATCTACTCCAGAGTTGTAACTGTTATTTCTAAATTTTTAGAAGCTGAGCTCTTTGTGGATAACCTGGTTGTTCCCTGGAACATTTGCTATTTGTGTGACACTTGAGACTCAGAACTAGAGTTCTGCGGATAACGAAGTCAGCATTACCAATACAGCAATTGGTAAAAACACTGAAAATGTGATCAGACTTCAACTTAGACATATGAATGAAGCTGATCTGGGTAGGACTAAGGTAAATCAGACCAAAAGATAAAGGATGACATTGACCACATTTTAAAACTTCAACTTCTCTGTGAAACCAAAGGAAGAGATATTTATAAATTTATATTTTTGGCAGTGCACTATCTAATTTAACTTGTATGGTCAGCTTATTTGAACACCATGATTACATGGAAACTTAAGTGGTTAGTGAGATCTTGTTGGTTAGTACAGGTTGGTGTGATGCCCTGATACATTCCAGAGTTATCTGGGCGAAAGATTAAAAAGTATTTGCAAAGTCCTCTTGAGGAGCTGGGGGAAAATGTGGAAATATTAACCTCTCCACCTGGGGAAGATCAATATTCTCACAAATATTGGGGATTGCCAATTTGATAGGCCAAACCCTCGATCTTGGGGCTCACCCTTATGAAACTTATTCTTGCAAAGGACAAGCTAAGACAATTTAGGATTATGCCTAAGAATTACCCCCAGAGAACTTTTTTTGTTGCTCAAATGTGGCTTCTCCCTAAGCCAACTCCGCAGGTGAACCCACTGCCTTCCCCACTATGTGGGACATGACTCCCAGGGTTATTTATCATCCTGGAAATGTGGGACATGACTCCTTGGGATGAGTCTGGCCCTGGCAATATGGGAATGAAAAAGCCTTCTGGACAAAAATGGGTAAGAGAATTGAAACAAAATAAAGTTTCAGTGGCTGAGAGATTTCAAATAGAGTCAAGAAGTCATTCTGAAGGTTATTCTTGTGCAGTATTTAGATAACCCTTTTCAGTTTTTGGTGTTTTGAAGTTGCTAGAGGGAAATACCTGAAACTGCTGAACTGTGATTCTCAAAGCCTTGATTCTTGAAGATGATTAAATAACTATAGAGATTTTAAGGTTTGTTCATATGATTGTGAAAACCTTGTGACTGACCCTCGCTTTATCCAGTGTATGAACAAATGAATAAGAAAAAAAGCATTAAATAAATAAATAAATAAATAGGGAGCAGGGAGTATGGAATATTTTGGATGTTCTTTTTCACTTTTATATTTTATTTTATTCTTTTTTTAGAATAATGAAAATGGTCAAAAACTGATTGTGATGATGAATGCACAGCTATATGATGACACTCCAACCACTGCTTTTACCCTTTGGATAATTATATGGTATGTGACTATATAATATACCTCAATTAAAAAAAAGTCTGTAGGATGAGGTATTGTTGTATAGGTGATTCTCAGAACTTGAAATCTAATTGGATATGCCCTGCAGGTTTTGGAATTGTTTGGGAACAATGACCCTTATTTCCCTTCGAATTTCTCCCTATGGAAGAGGGAACGATTAACCTATGACTCTTCCTCCATTGTATATTGGAAGCAGATAGCTTCTTTTCTAAGTTTTACAGGTCCACAGTTGGAGGGAAATTGTGTTCCAGGACAAACTGTACCTATACCTTTTTTTTTTTTTTTGTATGCTGTATAGCGGGGGTCACATTTCATTCTTTTTCCACATGAGTATGCCATTATTGCCACACCATTTTTGAATTTTTGTTTGTTTGCATGCTTGCTTGATTGCTTGTTTCCTGGGAAGTGCTATGGGCTGGGAATCAAACTAGGTCTCCCACATGGCAGGTGAGAACTCTATCACTGAAGTACCGTTCAACCCTCTATAACCCATTCTGATGAACCTTTTTACCAATCATTGTTTCTGAGATGATTAAATGATTTACAGATGTTGTGATGGAATAAATGCATTCTGCATATGGAGAAAACATGCTTTTTGTTGTCCAGGGGGTAGTGTGGTAGTTTAAAGCTGTATGTACCCCAGAAAAGATCATGTTGTTAAAGTTAATCCATTCTTGTGGGTTTAAACCTATTTATAAGTACAATCTTTTGGTGAGTAAGATCTTACCTTAAGATGTGCTCCACCTCATTCAGTGTTATCTTAATCCTCTTACCAGAGTCCTTTCTAAGATAATTAAATTCAGACGAAGAAAGAGAAAAGCCACAGAAGCAAGAAGCTGAAAGCAGCAAAACCCAGAATATGCTGGGAGAGACCAGCATATTCTTTCATGTGCGCTGCCCTGTGACAGAGGAGTCCAGGATTGCCAGATTGTCATGTGTGCTGCCATGTGACAGAGGAGTCCAGGATTGTCTTTAGGAAGAAAGCATCACCAGATGATTTGAACATTTTTCTGAACCTCGAAGCTGTAAGCTTGCGGGCCAATAAATTCCCACAGTTAAAAGTCAACCTATTTTATGGAGTCTGCTTGAAGCAACTTTAGCAAACTAGAACAGTCATTTCCAGAACAGTGAAATAGTTGATTGTTTTTACCATTTTGTTGAATTTTATAGTTGCTTTCTTCGGGCAGTCCGGTACCAGCAGATCTTTGCAACTGTCTTTCGGAACTCCATGTAGGCTGGTGGAGAGGAAATTGGGACAGCCCTGATATGAACTTCTGTTGCCCTTAACTTACTTTTAATTTTCTACTAGAGTATTGGTACAGACAAAAGAAAGAGTACAATTTGTTTTTTTCAATTTTTCATTAAAATTTTCCCACTTCAGCAATGCACTCTGCATATTAAAAAGGGAAATAAAACGCAGCCCTTGCTCCAAAAGTAGTTTACATTGTATGTGAAGTCAGTAAGAGGAGAGAGGTAAAAATCAAACAACCAATCAATGTTCATAAAAAAAATAACGAAATCAATAAGGAAAAACACCATCTGAGAAACTGAAAGAAATGTGCATAGTAGTTCCTTTTAAGTCTAAGAGATATTTGGAGTAGAAATTAAACATGTAAGCCAAAATAATTATAACAGCATTATTTTGAAAAAAGAAATTCCACATCAAATGAATAGCAAATAGTAATGTAAACTGGGATTTTAAAATTTGGATTAATGTAAAATGAAAATTTGAAAGTCACCCACAATTAAGCTGTTGATTCAAGCAAGCCAAACTCATCCTAAAACTCAAGAAATTTTCAGGGTCAAGACACTGAAAGAAAAAAAGGCATGGATTTCAGACCTGCCAAACACATACAGCTTGTTTTTATTTAAAATATTTTATAATAAAATATTGCATATGCAAAGGAAAATACATATAGTAATATAATACTTAACATTCAACTCAAAAAAATCTAATAATTTCAATATATATATAATTCAAATATATAATATGAATGATTGAAGCCCTATCTATCTCTCTAGGATTCCTTTCACTCAGTGTTATCAGAGAGCATACATTCACTGTTCAGTGGGTATTCTTCTTTTTCATTTGATAATTTCTATTGAAGATATATGTGTTCAAATTTAATATATTGTGGTATGTTTTTTGATAAGTTATATCACTCTGATTTTTTTCAGACTAATTATTCCCTTCAGTTTTATTCTTTGAAATATTTTTAAATTGATATTAATGTTGACTCTTTATATATCCATTTTCCTATAGGTGACTAGGTTTCTCCCCATTTTTTAATGTTTTATGATAGTATTTATATTGTACTACAATTTACATTCTTGTAAAATCTCTTAGAATGGGAGTGCTAGGGCATAAGGTAAGAATATCTTCAATTTTGTGAGATATTATCAAATTCTTCCCCAAAACAGCCTCATCAATGTACTCTTTCCCCTTCATTTTCTCTCTGTCATTATTCAATCATTCAATAGATATTAATTAGTTAGCACTATGTGTCAGGCATACATACTAATGCTAGGGGATAAATGAGAATCAACTAAATTATTCCCTCCAAGTGCAGGGGAAATAAAAGAAAACAAAGGAAAATTGTAGGTCATATAATGATATATGCTATGAAAATAAAATAAAGCAAAGGAAATGGGTAATGACTATGGGGAAGCAGTGTTGTAATTTGAAGTATAATAATGGATCAGTCAGAATGGACAAGATTATGCTGCAGAAAAAAGAAAAAAACAACCTCAATCTCTTACTGGCTGTACTTAAAAAACAAGTGTTTATTTTTTGACCACACTGGGGACCCAGGATGATGGAACATTTTGATGGCCATTTTGTCATTGAATTTTATTGAATTGGTTTGTATTTGTTGTTATACATGAACTTCATAAAAACTCTTAATTGAAGTATAGTATACATACAGGAAGTATTCATCATAAGTGTATAGCTCATTAATATTTTATAATATTTATTGAATGTTAGATATAATTTTGCAATTTTATGTATTAAAATATATCGACCTTCCACTTGTAATTTTTAAACATTCATTTTACATTTGTAATTTTATATCAATACATCATGTATATATCCATTCTTTTAAATTAATTTTCATTTTTATTATGCATATAACTATATCACTCATCTGGAACTTTTGTTGAAATTTAAAAATAAACTAAAGTACAGAAGTACATGACATAATGCTGCAATTGAGTATAAATGAATAAATGAAGTGCCATGATGTTTCAGAAGTGTGTGAACTCTCACTAATTAGACAGCAGAGAAAGACTTCGTGTGGAAACTGCCATTTTAACTAAGAACTTATGGACTGTATTAAAATTTAGGCTGAAATAGAAGGGGTAAATTAACAGCAAGGAAGGAACATCATCAGGGAAGTTCTGAAAGGAAAACATGCAAGTGTCTGATTTGAAGCCAACCCAAGACCTCAGAGGCAAGGAACTTGGAGGTTATGTAGACTCCGGTCAAGGAAGGGATGGGCAGATTCTGGCTCCTGGCGTGGGAATCCACTTATGCACCGTGAGAGAGGCATTACTCAGGGTTGGTACTTGCGGCTTGTTGAGAAGGGCTTACCAAGGAACCCAGCACACTGAGGGGATTGATACAAGTTGGCTGTGTTTCCCTGTTCTTTTCCTTTCCCAAAGTAAGTGATTTAAGGTTGATAACACTCATCCTCAAGGGAACTCTCAAAGTCTTTGAGTTTAGGGACATAGGAGGGAGGATCACTCTCTCGTGGAGAAGCTAAGATCATGGTTAGCTGTCAGAATCATCAATGTTTTGAGATTTATAAAAGCATAGAAAGCATAAAATGCTGTACTTTTTGTTTAATTCTGGAAAACTAATTGTAGTGACTTGACTATGATTATATAGTTAGAAGCAAAGATAATATTTGAACTATAGCTTCTGGTCCTTTAAGTCAAATAATTTTTCTGTTTACTTCCTAATGCCTAGCATCATCCACTGGGTCCAGATCACATTAGGCTGCGTGTTCTAATGGAAATAGGAAAGTGATACCATCTCACACATAGACTTTCATTTTCAGTTTTTGGCACCATGGTAATGAACTTAGATAGACAATTGGGAAACATTTTTTTTTTTACTTTAAATAAGTGTTTCAGATAAACATACAATGGGCTTTTAAATTGGTTAATAAGGGCAGGCCCTGGTGGCTCAGCAGGCAAGAATGCTTGCCTGTCAGGCCAGAGGACCCGGGTTTGATTCCTAGTGCTTGCCCATGTAAAAAAAAAAAAAATTGGTTAAGAAGCATGGAGAAGTGGTTTGAACTGCCAACACGCTCCCCATCTCTAAGCATAATACATTGATAATATAGTAAAATGGCTAAATCAACCATTGCATGAGATACGGTGATACACAAAATCAATATATAATTATGAATGTGTGAAGCAAAAAGCATAAGATTTTAAATCGTAGCTGTGTTCAAGTTCTGGTTCTGATATTTACATTTTGCCTGATCCTAACGTTTTGAGATTCAGATTCTTTTTAAAAATAATAAGAATATACCCCAAAATATTAAATGTGAAAATATGCTTTACAAAATAGAGAAATGAAACTTGAAAAAAAAACTTATGGTACCCTCATGTGAAGGTTGGATTAACTTTTTGATAGCTACTCAATCTAAATGGTAAATATTCAATTTCCATGTATTTCATGAGTTAAAAATAACTGGGAAAACAAATGGAAACACACACAAAAAAACAAAGTGATAGATTATAGATTCTCAGAGGGTCTCAAAGAAAGTAGCAAATGTGGGGAATATGAATAATCAAATAAAATGGAAAATTCCTCCTGGCTTTTCTAATCCTGTTATTTTTTTATGCTTGTTCAACAGAACACCTAATGTTAATAATGGATGATAGATACAACTATTTTAATAAGCATTCATCAATTGTAACAAAGGTAAGGACTGTTAAAAAATTGTACAAGTATAAAAAGTGCTATCATCAATTGTAACAAACAGTTCACACCAATGCAAAGTATATGGAAATCCTGTATGTTATACATGATTACTTTGTAAACTCACAACTTCTCTAAAAAGAAAAAGGATGTGCAAGGGTAGTTCAATGGTAGAAATCTCACTTGCCATGTGGGAGGTTCCCAGCCCATGCACTACCCAAAAACAAACAAACAAGCAAACAAAAGAAAGAAATAACAAACAAAAAATTCAACAAGATGGTGCTACAATAATTGTACACTCACATGGAAAAAGAATGAAATGTGACCCCCAACATACAGCATACGAAAAAAAAAAAGAGCTTTCACAAGAGGAACTCATCTCAATTCCCTAATGTGAAGAAATTGATGATGTAACTTTCCTACTTTCTACCATGAATTAAAACACAGTCACTTCACCTTAGAACAGTGAAAGCAGCTGGTGGTTTCACTTGGCTGGTGAGGCTCAAATCCACCCTCTGGTTTAACGGAAAAGGTATGAGATCTCCATACCTTGCATTTGTCTCTTTGTCTGGAATGTGACTTGTTAACTTGTCTCTTCTGAACTTTATAAATGAAGAAAGGAACAAAGAAACTTGGTTCTTGTGGGTATCTCTTGTGTAATTCTGACTTTAGATTTCTTAAAGTCCCAACTTTTTTTTTATGTAGGTGCAATGTAATTTTTAGTTTACTTCCATGTGTTTCAGTTACCATGCATGTTTTCCTGTGCACATTTCTCTGCCTGGGAGTACAACACAACAACTCTACCTTGGTCATGGACCGCCTGACACTTCTGTAGTGTAGAACCTAATTATCCCCTTCACTTAAAGAGGTTTAAGTTTAGTGAGTTAGCTGTGGCTCAAGCAATTGCATTGGAAAATTAAAAATGTGAAATATTCAGGCAAAGCAGTTGTTGAGCAAAGCTGTTGATTCACGGAGTGGGAGATTTTGCTAGTTTTTCAGAATAGCCTGTGACACAGATCTGGAGGGATACCTCAGCCGGGTAGTAGAGATGCTGCTGTGTGTTTTTTTAACCCAACTGTTCCAGCTGACAGCTTTAACGTGATAATTCATTCAATTATTGAGTATGTCTGGAATGTTTTACATATTATACACCATTTTGGGGGATCATGGGTATAAACAAAAGGAAGACTGAAAATTCTTTAATTTTATTTCCAACTAAATACTTGCTGCTTAGGCTATCTGCAATATTTTATTTCTGAAATATTTACAAGGAGTTTATAGTTTTATGTGAACTCATTTATTGTAAAAATTCATTTCTCTGTATGACCATTAATAAATTAAATGCCTGATACCTTATTTTAGAATTACGAGAGGGACTTGCCAGCACACTCTGGCTCTCCTGCCCTGCAGCTCATTTGCACACTGAGCTGTTCACCCCCATCAAGCTGGGCTCCCTCTGCTCAGGGGTTCCTGATGGTGACGCTCCATGGAACTCATTGTGAGAGGAAAATTGGGATAGAACTGATATGTTTTAGTGAGGGGAAATGAGTTCATGGAGAAATGTGATGTCTAAAAGATATTCAAAGGGATTTCATTGGGCTTCTGAGTTTTCAGAGAACTTCGGTTTTTATATTAATGCTATTAGTACTGGTGCTATTAATAATATTAATACCAGTATTAGCATCAGGTGTTACTTCCATTACTGAGTTCCTGCTATGTCCATTATTGGAGAGGGAGCTTTAGCGAATTCCTTAATTTAGCACTTGCAATGTGTTGTGGACTCCATATGCATTTCCTCATTTAATCATTTTAGCCATCTAATCAGAAGGGTGCTTTTATATTCTGAATATTTAGGGAAATAAATAAGAATTAACAAGATTAAATACCTCCCTCTTTGTACGGCTTACAAGAGGCACACCTCACAGGTCTGTTTGATACTCCCCTACAGATTTCTAACAATATATCCCATGGCCTCTCTGAGATTTGATGTCATGATTACACATCAGTGCAAACGTACTTTTGGAAAAATAGCCCAAAGTACATGATCACATGTCTTAATGGAGAAAAAGTAAGAATGTCATGCATATTTGAAAGATCAAAAACTAATAATGATAATTTTCTTCTCCAGGCAAAAACTGGAAGCTACGCCATGTATTCAGGAAACCAAGTGGCAGAGAATCAAACTTCAAGCACCTATTTCATCCTCGTGGGGCTCTTTGGTGAAACCAGGCATGCAGTTCTCCTCTATACTCTGACCTTCATCTTTTTCTTGATGGCCCTCACTGGAAACGCCCTTCTCATTCTCCTGATCCACACAGAGGCCAGGCTGCACACTCCCATGTACCTCTTCATCAGCCATCTCTCCCTCATGGACCTCATGTACATATCCGTGACTGTGCCCAAGATGCTCTTGGGCCAGGCCACAGGAGATAGTGCCATCTCCCCCTTAGGCTGTGGGGTCCAAATGTTCTTCTACCTGACCCTTGCTGGAGCTGAGTTTTTCCTCCTGTCTGCCATGGCCTATGACCGATATGCTGCCATTTGTAGACCTCTCCATTACCCCCAGCTGATGAACCAGAGGGTCTGCCAGCTCTTTGTGTCTGGCTGCTGGTTCCTGGGCACAGTTGACGGCTTGTTACTCACCCCCATTACCATGAGCTTCCCCTTTTGTCAGTCCAGAAAAATCCAGAACTTCTTCTGTGAGGCCCCCGCCCTGCTGAAGCTCTCCTGCTCCGATATCTCCCTTTACAAGATGCTCATGTACCTGTGCTGTGTCCTCATGCTCTTTATCCCCATCATAATCATCTCCAGCTCCTACGCCCTCATCCTGCACCTCATCCACGGGATGACTTCAGTGGAGGGCCGCAGGAAGGCCTTTGCCACCTGCTCCTCCCACATGATCGTGGTCCTACTATTTTTTGGAGCCGCCATCTACACCTACATACTCCCCAGTTCTTACCACACAACTGAGCAGGATATGATGGGGTCTGCCTTCTACACTATAATCACCCCTGTGCTGAATCCCCTCATTTACAGCCTCAGGAACAAAGATGTCACAGGGGCTCTAAGGAGTGTGATGCACTCAGGGATGAGCCTAAGAAGAGCCGCAAATGGGAAAACCTGGGAATGACAATCTCCCTTCTTCTCTTTCCTTCTCTCCTCCCCTTCCTGTCTCTCCTTTCATTCTGTCCTCGGATTCGGTGGCCTCTTTCTCATGCCAGTGGTATTTATCCCCCACACTGCTCCCTCATTGTAATTTGTCTCTTTATACTTAAATTTGGCGGAGTCCTTTTATCTGCGACGCAATAGGTAACATAAGGAAAACCAGATAAAGTTCTCCATTTTATCTCCCATACAAAGTTCATTGATCATTTAGCTATGAATCTTGGGGAATCAATTCTTAGCCTTAAGTGTGACCCACTGCAAAGACTCCAGATCGTCACAGAACACTGGAGGGGATATTGGCTATTACTTCGCTTTGCAATATCCCCTGTAACCTATTTACATTTGGGCATAATTGCATTCCAAATCTGCTGCTATCTCTTCAGGAAGTACATTTGGACACATTTTTTCCAATTGTTGAAACTGAGATTCAAAGAGTAAGTACCAATGTTTTAAATATGGTTTGGCCATCATAACTACTTGAGCCAAATAAAAATCCTCATTAAGTTTCAAAGTATTAATAGGTTCATCTAATTTCAGATTGCATAGTATTGCAATTAAAAATTGTTCAATATTTAGAATCTTTAAGCTTTAACTAAAATAAAAAAGCTTTTGGGGTGGTGGAAATTTTGAAAATCTTGATCTCCTCAGTCTTTTCCTTACCAAACTGGGAAAACCAATAAAAATGGTTTTGGCCTATATTTCCCCAAATGTTTATTATGCTACAAAGAGAATTTCTATATAACTACCAGTGGTATAAAATCATTATTATTTTCATGAACAAAATAATTCGTGTGTCTAGGAGTTCTCAAATGCAAGGAAAAGAGACATAAGCTCTGATTAATATGAAAAAAGGTAATTTGGGTTTCAAAGTTGTTAAGTTATTATCACTTGACACAGAACTCAGGTTTTATCTTATTTACAACTGAAAAATGGAACCCAGGTGTTTCCTTGTCTGCAGCATTTTCAAATAGAATGGCAAATACGCTATATGAAATGTGATGTGAATTTTTGTGCTTCTTACTTTATGATTGTTCCTGCTGTATATTATTCCACTTTATGATTATCCCTGTTTAATTCCTTCTGAATTTAGAAGTAGTCTCCTCAAGTCAGGCAAACAAAGGTATAATTGAATGTCAGAGGGTTTGTCCATGTCAAAGCAAAACTTTAATTTTGGAAATTGGCATGGTTAAAGTAGAGTAATATAAGGAGCAAACCTGCTCAAAATGGATATTATAAATCAAAGACTAAACAATTAAAGTTATACTTAAATGTTATATTATAGATATTATTATATACATAATATTTTCCATAGATACGGTGATTTTTTTCAGAAATAACTGTCTTGCTTCTGTAATAAGAAAGCAAGATATTATAATAAGAAAATCTAAAATCTCAAAATTGAAGTTATCAGTAAATAAGAGGACTGTTTTAATTAATTGTAATAAGTTAAAAGGAATTGGATTTAAATCAGCTAGCTTGGGGTTTCATTCCTGGATCTGTCACTTAAAATCTAAACAGCTGTATATCACTTTGTGAGTTTGCCTAAACTCTCATGGTTTCTCTCACACCACCTCTAAGATGGGAAAAGCAAAACTTTCTAAGCAAGTTATTTTGAGGAGTGAGTGTGTTATTATATACAGACAGCCCATAGTATCTGCTCCAACCTGAGAGTCCCTGTCCCTCCTTTGCACCTTTCTGCACTTGTAATATCTTCCCAAGTTGAGTGCCTTGAAGGCATGTAAGTGTGGGCTGATTCCACAGAGATGAGAGATTGTGGACTAAACCCTACATTTGCTATCCGCAGGCCCATGAACAAATTATTTCATTACACTGTGGCCCTGGTTTCTCTATCATTAAAATAGAAATAGCAAAATTAATGTCACCAAGGGACTTTGGAGGTGCTGATCCCAAGGCCCTGTCCCTTGAAGGGGCTAGGGAATCTTAAACCCTCTCACTTTCTCCCAGGTGTGATGGGATGAACGGTGGGCTTGCCCGTGACTCGGCTTCTCCCTTCCACTCTAGTCCTTCATTGTGCACTCAGGAACCAGTGCAGAACCTGTCACAGTGTAGGGATCTTGAGATGCCTGTTGAATGAATGAGCAGAATTTCTGGACTTATTCCATCTTCCAATTAGACAGCTCTACCTCAGTATTTCATTGAACTGCAAAGCCATACACAAAAAAATGTATTTGAACTTTTTCTCACAAGCCTATTGTTTGCCCAATATTCCTTGATTTAATGTAAATAATATTCACCCAATCAAACCACTTTGAAATGCAAATTATCTTAAATTCTTGAATCATTCAATTATTTATTCACCCATCTAGAATATGTCCTGTCTCACAGATGCTGTGTGGTTCATAGGGGGCACTGCAGTGAAGACAGCACACCCCCTATTGTCCAAGGGTATATTTGGGAGTGGAGGAGAGAGCTGTGTCCACAGGAGATCCCAGTTACTAAGAGCTGTGAGACGGCTGCACCCAGGCAGCTATGAAACCTATAGAGGGGAATCCCAGCTCTCAGCAGTGATCTTGCAGGAGTTCCGGCGGCAAAATAACTTGCCATGTAAAAGGGCAAAATAGCATTTCAAAGAGAGGGTGGTGTGTTCACAGATATGAATATAAAAAGAGGTGGATGGATATTCAAGAAGTTTTAAATACCAAATTGAGTATGTCTGGAGCCTTCGAAGAACAGGGAAGATAAAAGCCTTGAGAAAAACAAATAAAGGACAGGGAAGATGTTAGCTCAGGTCAGACCATTGAGGACATATTATACCATGCTAACATGCTTGGGCTTTTCCTTTAGGAAAGAGGGAGCCACTGAAATATATTTATCAATTGAAATTATGTTTATTTTATAATGTTTATTCTAGAATTAGTGTTATTGGAGGGGAATAATAATAGAAAGAAAGATATCAAAAGAAGTGGCTTTACATTCCCAGGGAAGGTTGTTGGTGATACCCTGCATTCAATAAACAATCATTTTGAAAGATTTCTAAAGGAAATACCTAAATCTAAATAACAGCTCATGCTCTACCTCTAATACAGGGAACATTATTCTGGATTTTATAAAATTACTCTCTCTGTCTCTCTCTTTTAAGAAATCATCTCTTTTGTTTATAGCTTTACTACCTGTTATGTATACCTGACACCACCGATTCATTTTCTGTATATATGAATGGACAGTAATGTGTACATTTTTAGGACTTCTTTTATTATTCCTTATTACAATTTTGATATAATTCCTTCATGTTGTTACAAGTATTATGGGTTTATTCATTTTCTTTACTGTGTAGCATTTCATTGCCTGACTGTATGATGATTTATGTAGTCTATTGTTGATTAATATATATTTTTTGCTTTCAGGTTTTAACAATTACAAATAACACTGCTGTGCACACTTTTGTACATGAGTCCTGATTATATGAATTTGTATATATTGTAGAATCAATAAATATATCCTAGATCATTATGTAATTGTGGTATTATTTATTTGTTTTTCAAGTACCTCTAGTGAGGTCCCCTTTTTCATTGATGAAAATGGTTATTTGTGCCTTCTCTATTACTTCTTGGTCAATTTCAATGAAAGTTTTTTAATATTTTTAATCTTTTCAAAGAACTGTCATCTAGCTTTTTTAATCCTCCTGTTTTAGTTTGCTAGGTTGCTTAAAGGAGAAGCGATAAAATGAGTTGGCTTGAACAATGGGAATTTATGAGCTGACAGCTTGAGGCTGAAAAAATGTCCAAATAAAGGCATTTTCTGAATGATGTTTTCTTCCCGAAGACCAGTTGTGGGCAATCTTTGGCTCCTCTGCCACATGGTAAGGGATATGGCAGCATCTGATAGTCTTACCCTTCTCTTCTAGGTTTCCATGCCTTTCTGGGGTACATACCGCTTCAAGCCAGCAAACATCCTTATGAATGTTTTGTGTCTTCTACTTTCTTTGTTTTCATTTGCTGTTTTTTTCCTATATTTAAAAAGGAATGTTTAATTGATTGATTTTTGTCTTTTTTAATGTAATATACGTGTTTGAGGTTCTAAATTTCCCTTTTAGTGATAACTGAGTAGTGTTGATATGTGTAATTTTTGTTTTGACCCATTGTTATTTAGAATATTTTTTTTAAATCTGCAATATGAGACATTGTGTATTTATTTTTGAATTTTTTTGTTTATTAGAGAAGTGAGCTTATAAAACGATCATGTATTAAAATACAGAATGCCCATATACCATACTATTATAAACACTTTGCATTGCTGTGGAACATTTCTTACAATTGATGATAACCATTTTTATATTTGTGCTATTAAATAAAGTCCATGATTTAACTTAGAGTTCACTATTTGTGTAAAGAAAATCTATGGATTCTTTTTTTTATATTTTTCTGTTACCATACAATCCAGCATTTTCCCTTTGAGTCACATTCAATTATATATTTCAAAGCTGTTAATTATGTTCACAATGTCATGCTACCATCATCACGATCCATTACCAAAGCATTTCCATCATGCCAAATAGGAGCCTTTTACATTTTAAGTCTTAACTTCTCATTACCTAAATTCTTGCCCCATCCCCTGGTAACCTCTATTATAGAGTTCCACTCTATACATTTACTTATTCTAATTATTCATCTCCTTATCCCATGCTCGTCTAAAACTCATGTTTTCAGGCCTGTCCTCTCCCCTCAATTCTTGACCCATGTATCCAGTGGCCTTGTGTCATGTACATACAGATGTCTACTGGGATTCTAGGATCTCAAACTGATTTTCTTCTCCAACCTTGCACAGTCCCCATATTGCTGAACGTGTAAGAGCTCTACCAACCCCACCTCTTCCACCACTACAACCTTCGTCCAGCCACCTTATCTCTCACCAGAACTAGCTCAACCCCCCTGCCTGGATCCTTGCTCCCTCATTTTATTCTCCAAAAAGCCTCCCGGCTGGTGCTTGCCCAACATAGATCCTATCATGCCTTTCCTCTCTCCCAGTCTTCCCCGATATATCAGAGTGGGATTGATAGATAAACTAGGAGTAGAAGCTTTAGGCTTCTCGCTTCCTTGGGTCATTTCGAGTGCTTGCAGTTGTTGAGAGCAGTATGAATCCATCATACTTTCCAAAAGTTGTTATCCTTCATATAAAAGCCCTTTCAAATCTATAAGACATGGAATAAAATGTTTAAAGATTATAAACACAAAAACAAAAATATAGGTGGGTAAACATGAGTAGTCACATAAATACACTAATAATCAAGAATGGCAAGTTAAACAGTGATGTACCTATTAAATTTTCAACAATTGAAATAAGATTAAATGCTCATGCAGATAAAGTTTGATGCTGTAGCAAATGTGTAGAAGCTCTTGGATAAGCAATTCAAAGCTATGTGTTAAGATACTAGAAGGATTTTTTTTTTAGGTCTGGTAAATTATCTTAGCAAAACTAAAATCTACAGAATGATTTCTAAGTAAACATTTTATTTCACCACAGTATATAATTTGACACATGGTAGGTATTCCATATTGAGGGTGATTGAAAATGTGCTATAATTAATTTGATTGACTATTGAGCTCATTGGAATTACATTCATATTAAACCACTTTAGACATTTTCCACAGGGGTTTAAAGCAGGAGACTGGTTACAGACGTGATAAGACAGCTGGAAGTAAAGACTGGGGAAACAAGTGAGAAAGTTTTGTTACTCAAGAACCAGAGAGTCATCACTCCTGGCTCCTCACATGTCTCACTGCTGAGCTTATGGAGATGCCATTTCCCAGGTTGCTAATTCACAGTTACCCAGTGCCCATCAGAGAAGTTGGTCCCAATTATCCATAATGGTTGCTTCAGTTGACAGAAGCAATTTGTTCCTTTCCCCTACTCTCCCGTGTCACCCCTCCTCCAGTGCCCCCTTCCCCCTCTGCCTCCACTCTAAGAGGCTTATAGCAAACCAGTTGGCAGAATTGTGGATATACTGTCTGCAGGCTGAAATGCTGGTAGTTCAGAGGAGGATAAGACAGATTAGTGTGGAAAAGCTGAAGAAAAGTTCATAATAATAACTTCCAGAATGAACTCTAGACTCTATTTGAAATTTCTTAGCCATTGACATTTTGTTCCAATTCTTTTCCCTCTTTTGGTCAAGAAGGCATTTTGAATTCCACAATGCCTGTATCAGGCTTATCCTTGAGCCACGTTGCCAGTAAGTTACACCCCTGGGAATCATGTCCAACGTAGGAGGGAGGTTAGTGAGTTTATTTGCAGAGTTGGCTAAGAGAGTGAGGCCACATCTGAGCAACAAAAGGGGTTCTCTCTGGGTGACTCAGGCATAATTATAAGAAGACTTAGCTTAGCCATTGCAGAGATAAGTTTCATAAGGGCAAGCCTCAAGATCGAGGGCTTGACTTATTAAATTGGAAGTCCCTAAAACTTACAAGTATATCAGGAAATCCAGAGGTGGGGAAGTTTACAATTTCCACATTTTTCTTCAGTCCCTCAAGGGGACTTTCAAATTTCTTTTTTATATTTTGCCAAAAATACTCTGGGATATATTGGGGTACTACGTTAACAAGTACAGAGTAACAAGATCACATTCCCTATTCTAAGTTCCATCTAATTATGTTATTTAAATCAACTGATCATATAGGTTAAATTAGATAGTGTGCTACAGGAAGTAAAAATTTTGTACTAAATAAACATCTCTTCCTTAGTCTCACACAAACGTTGAAGTTTTAAAATATAGTCAATATGATCCTTTATCCTGTATTCTCATTTACCTTAGTCCTAATCAAGTCTATTTCATTCATAGCTCTGATTGAAGTCTGATCTCTTTTTCAACTTCTTTAACAGTTGCTGCATGGAGTAATGCTGATTTTCATAGCTGAAGAACTGAGCCTCAAGTGTCCCACAGATTCCTAAAGTTCTAGGGAAGTACCAGGTTATACACAAAGAGCTCAGCATCTCAGAATTTAGAAATAACAGCTAAAATTCAGGAATATATGTGATTGTTTTAAGAGCTTACAATAAATGAACCTTAACCATATGCCTTATGAACATTTGTACTCTTGAATTATTAATTGTCATAAATTGTCATAAATTGAGATTATCAGCTCATAAGACAAGCAATTCAAAGCTATAGGTTAAGATACTAGAAGGACTCTTTTTTTAATAGTCTGGTAAGTTATCTTAGGGAAACTAAAATCCACAGAGTGATTTCTAAGTAAACACTTTATTTCACCACAAGGTATTCTATCACCTGATAACCTGTGAACTCAAATTCAATTTTCAGTGCTTGTGCATTATAGTTAGTTTATGTTATTGAGGACTTATAATTGTCCTTTTGTTTCTGGCTTATTTCACTCAACATAATGTTCTCAAGATTCATTCACCTAGTTGCATACTTCACAACTTCATTCTTCTTGCAGCTTCTTATTATTCCATTGTACATATGCATCACATTTCACCCTTCCATTCATCAGTTGATATATCCTTAGTTCACCTCCATGAATCATGAATTGTGAATACTGCCACCATAAAGAGCAGTATGCAAATGTCCATCCATGTCCCATGCTGTCAGTTTTTCCAAGTATATACCTAATAATGGAGGTGCAGGATTATATGGTAAACTTATATTTAGACTCCTGTGGAATTGCCACATGGTCTTTCAGAGGGCCTACTTACCTACCAACAGTGAGTAAGTACCTCCCTGTCTCCACATTTTCTCTAACGCTTCTATTTTTTTCAGTTTACTTTTTAAACAGTTTTATTCATACACTATTCAATCCATTCTAGGTAAACATTCAGTGGTCCTTGGTATAATCACATAGTTATGCATTCATGACCACAATCTATATGAGGACATTTCCATTTCTCCCACAAAGTAAGAAGAGGAAGAAATGAAGAATACAAAATTAAAAAAGAGAGAGAACAACAGCAAAGCCAAGAACACCATACACCTCCCTTATATCTCCTTTTATTGACACTTAGCTTTGGTACATTGTCTTTGTTACATTTGATGGAAATCATAGTACAATGTTACTGTTAACTTTACAGCCTAGTTCGCATTGTTTATATTTTTTTCCATGTACTGTCCCATTTTCAACACCATGCAATGGTAACATTCATTTGTTGTCCCTTGTATTGGTTTGTTAATGCTCCAGGAATGCAATATACCAGAAATGGAGCAGCTTTTTAAAAATGGAATCTATGAAGTTTTGCTCTTATAGTTCTAAGACTATAAAAACTCCCAAACAAAGGCATCCAGAGAAAGAAAACTTGGCTCAAGGAAGACTTATCTGGGAAGGCATGTGGCTGACATCTGCTGGTCCTTGTTCCCTGTTCTGTTGCTTCCAGCTTCTAATGCTGGTAGTTTCCTCTCTCAGCATCTGTGGGCCTTCACTTAGTTCCTCCAGGACACAACTCTGGGTTCTGGCTTGCTTAGCACATGGCAACACCTGCTGAGTTCTGCCTGTGTCTAGACATATGTTTCTCTATCGGTATGCCAAACATCTCCAAACATCCATGTTTCTGTCAATTCTGAAGCAACTATTCTCCAAACATCTGCATCTGAGGTTTCTCCAAAATGTTTCCCTTTTTAAAGGGCTAGTAAACTAATCAAGAGTCATCTTGAATGGGTGGAGGCACATCGCCATCTAATCGAAAGGTCACACCCATAATTGGGTGTGTCACAATTTCAAGGAGATAATCTAATCAGAAGTTTCCACCCTATAGTACTGTATCAGGATTAAGAGAAACAGCTGCCCCCACAAGATTGGATCAGGAAAAAAGACATGGATCTTCTGGGGCACGTAATAGGGAATCCTGTGTTTTAAGCATAGTTGTTTTGTAAACCCACAACTTCTCTAGTAAAAAATAAAAAAGAAAGGAGAAAACATGAGCATAATCTCAAGTATGAGAAACTTGAGTATGTGACAGGAATATTAACCTGAAATCTCCTCAAGGCCAACTCAGGGAGCCAGAGGTCACCTCGAGACAGAGATTTTGGTGAAATGGCGCCTAAAGTTAAGACGGAGGCAATATAAAGAGAAGGCTAACTTAGATCCCTTCACACTTCAATATGAAATTTTCCCTGCTTTCAGCATTTTCTTCAGAGCCCCTGATCATCTTAATTCCTGAGGCTGTAAATGGTAGGGTTCAGCATAGGAGTAAGTCTGGTGTAGAAGAAACACACCACAGTGTCCTTCTCAGGTGTGTGGTAGGAGCTGGGGAGCATGTAGTTGTAGATGGTGGCTCCATAGAAGAGGGTGACAACGATGAGGTGGGAGGAACAGGTGGCAGAGGCCCTCTTCCTGCCTTCTGTTGATTTCATCCTATGGATGTTGAGGATGATGAAGTATTAAGAGTCTGAAATGATTTTGTCATGAGGATGAGGAGCATGACACAACAAAAATATATAAAGATCTCATAGAGTGAGATGTTCTAGCAGGAGAGCTTCAACATGGCAGGGACCTCACAGAAGAAGCAATGACTTTCCCACTATCAGCAGAAGGATAAAGTCATGGTGATGGGAATGAGCATGAGGCCATCTATAGGACCAGTTTACCAGCAGCCAAATACCAGGAGAATACAGACCCTGTAGTTTATAAGGACACAATAGCAGAATGGAAAAATAGATGGCCACCTACCAATCATAGGCCATGACACCCAAAAGGCAGTACTCTGCACATCCCAATAGTAGGTAGAAGAACATCTGTGTCCCACACCCAAGGATGGAGATGGTCCTTACTTTGGCCAGCTGGTTCATGGTGTTTTGGGCACAGTGACAGAAATATACATCAGGTCCTTGAGGGAAAGCTGGTTGATGAAGAAGCACCTGGAGTATGCAGACAGGGCTCTATGTAGATCAGAAGGATCAAAATGATATTCCTAGTCACAGCCATCAAAAATAAACTGAAGATGAGTGAGAAGAGCAGGCCAGTGTGTGAGCTTTGACTGAAGATTTCCAACAGGAAAAGTTACCACCCAGGGTTTGTTGCTGAGCCACACATTTGGGCGATTGATTGGAATGCCTTTACCTAGATGGCAAAATGAAGCTTTTTAAAAGTTATATACATGTACACATAAACATACACACCATATAGAATGTTTCCACGATTTCATATGTATATACATATATACACATTACTAATATATATCATTCATAATTAGTTAATATGGCTATTTTTATCTGCCATCAGAATGAATACATGTCCTCAGAAGTTATTGCTGGCATCAGGAATGAATTTGCATTGAAAAGAGGCAGGATATTAGATTTGAAATGGATTCCCCATTTAGAATGGGAATGTAGTATTTATAAACTCAGTGAAAGGTTTTTTGTCTGTGTGCAGATATAGCATATTTATTATATTTATGAATATTTTGGTTGTTTCTAGTCTTTTGATATTACAAACAAAGCTGCAACAAATAACTTTGTGTATATGTCTTTTTCAAATGTGTACATAAATTTGTAGGATAAATACATACTTTCAGAATTGTAATTTTTATGATATAACTTTTTTAATTTTAATTAATAAAACCAATCAACATACAATATGAACATTCTTTTTTTTCCATCACATAGTTGTGTATTCATCATCATGATCATTTCTTAGACCATTTGCGTCAATTCAGAAAAAGAAATAAACAGAAAACAGAAAAAAATTCACACATATCATACCCCTCTTATCCACCTTATGGACAGATGAGTAAAACATGTGGATTAAAAATAAGTAAATAATAGGGGAACAAATGTTAAAATAAATTTAGTAGATTGAAATGCTAGTGATCAATGAAAGGGAGGGGTAAGGGGCATGGTATGTATGAATCAGTGAAAGTTTTAACATAGCTGAAGTTAAAACACTTCTTACAGAAGATCCCAGTAATTTTAAACCACTCATATAATCATCATTTTTCTCATTTTTATTTGCAATGTTCATACATATAATACAGTGCATGTATTCTACTGCCTGAATTCTTCTCTCATGAGATTTTCTGGAGCTAGTCATAAATATTGTAGCACTATTATATTTATGACTTTCAATGAGTATTTTTGCAGGAAATGATAGTACTACTTATGCTTTTTAATGTCCAATATCTTAAATATAAGAATACAGGAAGGATCAGGTTTCTTAACATTTAAACATTCACCTAGGCAAGTAATAATCCTAAATAAATTTTATACATGAGATTGAGAAACGTTTATACACTGATCACAATTTTAGTCAAGTTCCTTTAAATATGTCAATGAAGATGCTACTCCAATTTTCAATTTTTCCTACATGTAAATATTTTTAAACATAAATGACAAAGAAAATTATTTTCATATTTCCACTTTCTCAAACTATTTCAAAGATTTTATGAGTTTTATTTATATTTTCATGAACTCTTTAAATAGTTTATAATCTGTTAGGGTTTCAGCAAACTCTCAAGAGTGAAAAAAAAATATGACTGCCTCAGACCAATGAAGCTTATAGATAGAGCATTATTTTCTAGTCTGTGGCTTCCTCTGGTGATTTAAAACGCAGTATTTTTCAGGCTGCACCTTCTTTGTATGCAAAATTAAGTTATGATTGTAATGGTATTTTGCAAGTCCCCATCTATTCTTCCTTCATTCCTCCCAGGAAAATAGGAAAAAAGAAATGAAACCGACAGTGACAATAGGGGAGGAGGTATGAGCCACTTATGAAAGAGGTGAAGAAGTGAGCTTTGCTTCTAGGAAGGCAAGAATGTGAGTGGATTAGGGCCTCAGGAGAATTTCCTGGTAGTAATTGCAGCCACTTGAGTTTAGGAGTTACATATTTGAAGTAGCACCAGGAAAAGTGGTTTGTGGCTTTCCCCAGCCTCTGCCAATAGGACTCGCAGGAGCAGAGCAAGCAGAGAGAAAGATTTATCTCAAGCTGTGCTTTCTCTAAGGGAGTGAGCAAGGGGAAAGGGTGCCTATGCAAAGACATAATTATAATTGCTGAATATGACATATAGAGTGGCTGAGTAGGGGAGTGAAAACATCAAGGAGGTGAGAGAGTGATAAATAGATTAATGGACAGGAGGACTTAGTTGAGAGGAGGCAGAGCTGCAATTAGAGCATTGGAGAAAGTAAGCTGCAAAACCAGGAGGTGGTAGTCAGCAAATGGGGTGCATGTACTCCAATCTTAGCTTTAGCCCTATGGATGATGTTCTCCTTTCTCACGTCCTCTAGAATTTTATTATGCATATATGGTTCATGCCTACACTAATGCTTATTTATAATTATGTTAAAGAAACTATCAAAGCCAATAATATAATGGTATTTCTTTCATACCCTCCCTTATCCCCAAGTAACTATACTATTTACTCACGGATATTTCCTCAGCCAAGTTGATGAGGGTGTGTTCTGTTTTAGGACTATGCTTTGGTGGACTGTGTGTGCAGGAAGCTGAGGCATGGTGTCATGCTGTCTTGGAATTGCTCCCTGGAGAATGTGCTCCACTCTTTGCCAGTAGCAGATTCTGCCATTTTTTCCCCATTCTTTCTTCCTCGTTGTTCTAGTCTGCTAGCTGCCAGAATGCAACACACCAGAGACAGATTGGCTTTTAATAAAAGGGGAATTTATTTCATTAGTTCTTCAGAGGAAAGGCAGCTAACTTTCATCTGAGGTTCTTTCTTACGTGGGAAAGCTCAGGGTAATCTCTGCTGGCCTTCTCTCCAGACCTCTGGGTTCCAACAACTTTCCCCAGGGTGATTTCTTTCTGCATCTCCAAAAGCCTGGGCGAAGCTGCGAGTGCTGAGATGAGGTATGCTGAGCTGCGTGGGCTGTGCTACCTTGAGTCTCTCATTTAAGCACCAGCCAATTAAGTCAAACGTCATTCATTGCGGCAGGCTCCTAGCCGAGTGCAGATGTTATGAGCAACAGATGAGGCTCACGTACCATTGGCAACTAGGTGCCTTCACCTGGCCAAGCTGACAACTGAATCTAACTACCACACTTGTGAAGAAGCATCTCTCAGCTTTTACCTCAAATTTACGATGCCAGGAGCCCCCCCTCTAGCAAACTCTTCCCTATTTGTTAAGAATATTGTTCCCAGGCACTAGGACACATAGCCACAGAGGGAACAACTTTTCTGTAAGTAAGTCTTTAATAAGTAAGCCTGATGATTGCTCTCTGGGTCTCTGAATCTTTATATTGATTACATCTGAATTCAGGGTTAATGTGGGGCTATGGAAGGGATAAATGTTTTACTTCTGCAGTAAATTACTCATCCTTGGGCTCAAATTCCTTTCCTTGTGAATCAAATTTCATGCCCTTGCTGCTTCCCTTAAAATGATGTCTGTTAATAAAATCTTAGTTTAAAAAAAAATTCCCATTGATTTATGAGAAGGCTATTTGCTTTATATTTATCCATGATTTAATTCAAATTTTGAGGTGAAAACAAAATGCTCTTGATCAAGTATCTGTCAGTGTCAACAATGCTGATCAATGAGGCATGGATTATACAACACAAATCGGTGCGACTATGTTTAAATAGCAGTGTTGTAAGGAAATTCTGTGTTAAGTTACAATGAATTTAAAAATAATTTCATAGTGTTAATGTTCATGGGAAATACAAAGGGTATAAAACAAAATTAAAAAAACTTTTACAGCTCCATTACCAAGGTTGTCAAGGTACATTATTGGTATTTGAAATTTCAGATATTCTATAAAATATACAATTTCAGCTTGCTAATGAAATTATGAAAATGGAGAATGTATGGAATTCTTAAAGCTATGCATACATGTTGATCCAAAATTATTCTTGTAGAATTGTATTTTAAGAAATCACTCAAGGGTATGAATAAAAATATATTTTCAAAGCTCTTCATTCTAATATACCATGTAGCAAAGCATGAGATATAATTTAAATATCCAGCTGTAGGAGACATTAATGATAGAAAAGATGTGTATTTTCTACAAAGAATTATAATGATAGGGAAATTAGCATATCCTTTGTGTTTAGAAATGAATATTATCATGATGTAATTTTCCTCTGTGGGTCTCTAAGTAGAAAGCCAAGGCAAAGAGTCTTATTGGCAGTGAATTCATTTACCCAACAGTGGACTTGTAGATTAAATAAGGGTGGCCATAAAAAGTGGGTTAACCTTCACATTGCATTTAGATGACTACATATATTTTCTAGAATAAACATTTTTAAAACTTCAATTTCCAATAAGAAACATTTAGTCAAGAAATATAATTGTCCATGACCAAGATTTAAACAGTTTTGCAGTACACATAGCTGCAAAGAAATGGTTAGCAATGAATAGAAGATAAAAGTACCAGGACGGTACCCTGAGGATAAGATGAATGATTGGGAGTAAGAATATTTTTGCTTTTCAGTTTCTGTTAAAGCTTTGTTTCATTGTCATGTGCTTTGCACAGAAATGCCATACAGCAAAAGGCTGCAACCACCTTGAACTGGCTTTCTAGAGCCATGTTTAAGAATTTTATTTTTTTGGCAAGACAGTTGTTAAACACAGCTGTTATTATATAACTTGAGTATATAAATTTACAATTAAATAAATTACATATAACCAAAGGCTAAAAAAAAGTAAATATGTGCATGTAAAAGGAAAAAATATCATTTGCCTTCAGTAAACAAATGAAAAGCACACAAGCACTGGCTCATGATCCCAAATACAAAGAATTCACAAGGATGACTCAAACTGGACCTTCACACCACCAGACTGATAGAATCATTCTTTGCACTATTTTATAATTGCTTTGCAAATAGTACAAAGTATAAGGACAGGCCAAAGATCTAGATTTTTAAAAGCATTTGTGCCCACAATTTCAATTACAATTATATCCAAGCCTGGATCAAAATATTTGGGGCTCATCATATTATATGTTCACACTGCACATTCAGTAAAACTGATGTGGAAATATATTGTTTATTAGAACAGTATGGTTCCCATTGTGTTGTATGAATGTAAGAGAGAGTCAGAGACATAGAGAATGGTCAGTGAGAAACAAGAGAGAGAAGGAGTGATGCTGAAAATGAGAGCAAGTGGTAGGGGCAGAGGGAGAGAAAGAGAGAATAGGTGCTGTATTAGGGCTCTCTAGAGAAACAGAATCAACAAGAAATATCTGTAGATGTAAAATTTATAAAAGTGTGTCTTGTAACTGGGAATGTAGAGTCCAAGGTCTGTAGGCAGGCTGCAAGCTGGTAACTCTGATGAAGGTCCTTCCTGTTTCACTGGCTGAAGCAGGACGAAGACTGTCTCTTCTGAATCCTCCTTAAAAGCCTTCAGTGATTAGATTAAGCCTCACTCATTGCAGAAGACACTCCTCTTAGCTGATTACAAAGCAGATGCAGCTGATGTAATAATGATTTAAGTCCTTGAAATGTCCTCACAGCAACAGACAGGCCAACACTTTTCCCAACCAGACAAATGGGCACTGCCACCTGGCCAAGTTGACACATAAACCTGACCATGACAGGTACATAGACTGGAAGAAAAAGAACCAAAAGTTTACTGAAAGATTATTTGGGTGGTAAAAAAAATGAGTGATTTTTTTTCTTCTCCTACCTTTTCTGCAAATATACTATGATAAACAGAATAATCTGTAAATTAACTACAACTAAAAATGCATGGGATATTACCTTTTTCACATAAGATCCACAAAAATTTGTTCCAAATTATACTCAAGCTGAAACCAATTTTCCCAGAATATGGGTGGCTATATATACATAGCAAATAAAAAGTGCGTTTAGAAATTTACCTAATACTTAAAAGAAGGAATATGCAATTACAAAAAAAAATTATTTTGTCACAGTCCATCTGTTCCTGCAACTGTTTGATACTTTGCCTATGTTGGCACACTTAATCTTCACAAAAAAAACATAGAAGAAGCAACTAGCTGTATATCCCTGAGACAATGCTGGACCCGGAAGCTGAAGCACAGAGAGAAGAAAATAAACTGAATGAGCACATATGTGCAACTCCCTAACAGTTCAAGTTCACCCCAATACCTCCTGCCCATGAGACTTGCCTGCAGGGAGATTACATGGTGACTACTATACATATATACATTAAATATATCTGGAAGTAATAACTGAGTTTTCTCACAACCAATACAAAAGCCAAATTCTCTTAACTAGGATAAACTTATGTGACAAACATCCTCTTTGCAAAGTCCCCACTGAGATGTTTGACTCTGAAAAGTCAACTAAGCCCCTAGCTAAGCACACCAAGCTCTATTAAAAACAAAGCCCTGTTCACACTTAGCTGATCCCTACGAGATTAACAGGTCCCTGATCCAATCAACATAACCTAACCAATGTCCTTTTCCTGTTTATAAAACTCACAAATTCTCAGGCCTGAAGCTGCTTTCACTTTTGAAAGTGAATGATTTCCTTGATGCAGCAAATTTGGTTTTCTGAATAAAATGCTGTAAACTGCAACTTACCTTATAAGGTAAGATACATCAACAAAAAG
>PVIY010034615.1:0-26972 GCA_004026745.1 Myrmecophaga tridactyla
AAGATGGGATAGGGGGATGGTAGTGAAGGAGAATGAGGGGCCTGAAGGAAGCCCAGGACACAGGACTGCGGTTTGAACAGAGAAATCTCCTCCTATTTCCTCTGGGGTGGTGGTAGCTTGGAGTTAACTGGGGAACCAGATTCAGCCCAATGAGGGGAGGGGGCTCAGCCCACCCCAAGGCTGGGGTGGGGGTTTATGACTTGTTTCCTCCCCTGCTGAGGGCCCTTGTGAGATCTTCCCCCTTCCACCCACCCACCCACAAACACACTTAAACAATAAGGCCCTGCCCAACCTAGAGCAGCTATTTGTTCTCTTAAGCTTTATTCTGATTTTCAGAGCACAGGGGGATAAAAAATCCCAAACAAAAACTAAACTATTTAAAATAACTAGGGATTTTGTTTGTTTTTTTTTGGAAGGGTGCGTATCAGGGAGGGGCGGTAGTGGACAGGGGAGTTCATCACTGGAGAATTAAAATCAATGAAAAGTAAATTAAGACCTGGCTCCCAAGATTGCACCAAAATGTCTCAACCCAGAATAAACTCTGAGAGCTACATTTTAACACACAAAAATGAGGGCTTTATAATGGAAATGTTGGCGGCTCTTTGCTCTGCGGTCCTGGCCCTGGGCCATGCTGCGAGTCTGTTTATTTGAGGACAAGTTTTCCAGGATGCAGCGTGTGGCATGGCACCTCTTGTGAGGGGTGGCCTTGGCAGCGGCCGAATCCCTCTCTCTGTGTCCTGCTTGTGAGCATCTCCCCTCCATGGGGCACTTGCTCTTGGCTCCGTGCTAAGGGCTGCTGTGCAAAGCAGGCCTGGGCATCTGCCCTGAGCTCCCTGTTCCTCTGAAAGAATGCGCTGCTGCGTTCCACCTGCCTTTTTATAGGGGAGAGTACTCTTTTTGTTGGCCTGCTCGGCAGGGGGAGCTGCTGTGGGTGGGAAGGGCAAGGGGCTGGCTAGAGGCTGAAATGGAGGGTGAAGCCTTCAGGGGCTCTTGTGGGACTTGTCTGCTGGGCTCCTTGCCACCCCACCGCAGTGGCTGTCTTTGGCAGGCCAACTGCTCGCCCCTCCAGCTATGCTTGTTTCTGGGTGCAGAAGCCACATTTAACTATATGAGGAAGGCAGAGTGTAGGTGGCATTGAGGCCTGGAATGCAGGGGAGAGGGACGAGGACAGGATGGAATAGTGATTAGAAGCGTTGGCTTTGCAACAAGACAGATGTGGATTTGAATCTTGGCCTGACTTCTCATTGGTTGTGTGACTTTGGGCAATAGCTTGGCATCTCTGAAGGTCAGTTTCTTGATCTTTAATATAACAATAATATGTAACCCAGATACAGGCTCAGGACCTCCCGTGCCCCACCAAGTATTGTGAGATTTTGAAATGAATGCCTTGAACTCAGACCTAGGCCACGGACCATGAAAATCCAAAGGCTTCTCCGGAAATGGGAACTTCTGCTTTCCTGGACTCCTCTGTCTCAGCTTCCAATCATACTGCAGCCTCTCTTTTGCCTCTGCATCAGTCCACACTCAAAACTCAGGTCCCTACACAGTTTCCACAAGAATCTTCTCCTGGCAAGCACTTCACAAATTTGGTGTACATTAAGGTGACCTGGGGACACTGAACTAGCAACTTCTCATCTACACCTGGTTCCTTCTCTCCTCACATCTCTTCACTCTTGCCCTCTGAGATTGCTCAGAGAGCTCTAAATTCTTCTCCCTTGATTTGTAGAGCTCTTCAGCTCTTCCCAGTTCCTACCCCCAATGTTGTAAACCAAACTTTTGAAGTTGTTCAACAAAAAGATTTAGTCAGATCAAAATATCTTAGAAAGCAGGGGGATAGCTCATAACAAATCTGCCCCAAATGTGCCTATTTCACCATTTAAGATGAAGTATCGCTCTCACCACAGTAACTAGCATGTACTTAGTGGTCCACAGCTATAACCATTTGACAAAGCTGGAGGTGAACATCCAAGAAAGGATGTTCACACATTGGTGATACAAAGAGCAAACACTAGGTCAATACATCCTGCTTTCCACACTCAGGGGAACTTGGAATGCTAGGGAGGCCAGCCTTCTCATGCCTGTGTGGTAAAGAACTTACCTTTGCCCCAAAAGAGATCTGGCCATTGCTCTTGGCTCTTGGGAGGTAACTTGTTGGTTTGGGGTCCTTGGCCTAGCCAGATAGGACCAGTGTGAGTTAGGGAAGGGACTTTGGACCTGGCATCAGTCAGCTCAACCAAGTGGACAATCTATCAATCATGCCTACAGAATGGAGCCCCAATTAAAAACTGAACACAGAGGCTTCAGTGAGCTTTTCTAGTTGGCAGTCCTCCATTCATCTTGTCACACAATGATGCCAGGAGAGTAATGTGTCCTCTGGGAGAGCACAACAGAAGCTCTGCTTTTGGTACATTTTCTGGACTTTGGCCTGTATGCTTTTCCCTTTGGCTGGTCTTAATCTGTACCCTTTCCCTGTGATAAACCATGATTGTGCACATAATAGCTTTCAGTGAGGTCTGTGAGCCTTCCTAGTAAATTATGGAAATGAGGGTGGCTTGGGGAAACCCCCAACCTTGCACCTGGTATCAGAGGTGATGGCCATCTTGGGGTGTGTGCACTCTAACTTTGTAGTTGGCCTAAACTCATACAGTGCCCTTACCCTGCTAAGACATACTCTAGGGACGATGCTGCTATGGGCAAGAAGGGAGCCACCCCATACCAGTTCTGGACTTGTTTCCTTTGGAGTTCCTCTGCTGGTTAGGCTACCACTATTTTGGGTCCCTGTGACTCACATCTGAACCCTCTCCTGTTGGATTCAGCAGATTTCCTGACCCCAGGCTCCACACATCCCCTATCCTCACAGGTTGCTTCCAAGGTGGTGTGCTGCAGGCATTCAGGGGGCACTGGGGTGTGTGCACTGAGGATGCAGATAGTGAAGAAAGGCCCAGGACATCCTGGGTGGCATTCAGCCTATGGCCTTCACTGTTCCCTCTGCTTGGCTTGCACAGGACATACAAAGAAGCAGGTAACCAGGGTCAGAGTTTGAGGTTTGTCTTCTGTGCTCCTCACCTTCTTTTTCTGCACATCACTCCCCACCACACACGCTGTAGTGCTGGTGTCCCTGCCCTTCACTAGGTACCACTTCCCTCAAGCTCACTTTCTCCTTGCTCCTCTCAAAACTCCTCTTAGGAAAGGATTCTAATGCCTACTGTTCTCTCAGTGGTCAGAATCACAACCCACATCGCATGTTAACCCAGCATCATGCTCCTGCATGGGTATAGCAGCATTCTGGGGAGACTAAAACTATTCACTAGACATCCAGTCACCCATGCTCTCTGCAGCGAAAATGGGCCCTGCTTCCTGTCCAGGAAAGGAAGGATGCAGCAGGACTTGGTGAAAGGAGTTCAGACTTCAGCGCAGGAATTCTAGATCCTTATTGCTGAGTGTTGAGAAGCCCCAGGTTCTTTGTAGCAGGTTGATATTCCTGGAGCAGATGCATCTCCTGTTCCTCCACATCCTTCATCTGTAAAATGGACATGATAACAGTACCAAACGCACAGGGTTTAAATTAGATAGTGGGGGGGAATGTCTGTAGATTGACCCAAGTTACCTTTAGGACTACTGTAGAAATCCCCCTCCAGGGAGCACGGCCGGTGGAGCCCTTCCCAGCAGAGCTGCATGGGCCAAAGGTCTGGGTAAGTCATCAAGCCTGACATCAGCCCTTTCTTGCAGGATCAACTTCCCAGGAATGTCACAGTGGTCAATTCAGAGCCCTCAGAGTTGGACCTGGTTAAGATGATAATTTTATTGAGTCTCCATTGCTCCTTCATTCAGTGGTTTCACATTAAATTTCAATCTGGGTTCACAGCAAGATGATTTATTTTTTTATCAAAACCTATGAAATTAAATTTGGGAAGTCCAGAAGAAGAGGAATGCTGAAGGAAGTTGAATTCCATTCCATTCCGGTACTGGGTATATTTAAGGCTTGCATCTGTCTACCCTAAAGCCATGCAGCATGAAGGGCCCAAGCTTTCTGTGCAGCCTCTATCAGGACTAAGAACCTGATCTGGGGTAAATGATTGGAAGGATGCCTGCTGAAGATTGTCACAACAATGGCTCCCACTGAATCATTCCTACTGGGATCCATGCCCTGGTTGATGTAGGCCTTTCCCACATAAACTTTGGGCTTTACCATGTAACCTGCTTAGGCCAGTGGGATAAGCAAATAATGAAACACAAACAGAAAGTTGGTAAGTGCTGGTAAATGGGATTTGCTGAAGCTAGAACTAATCTCCTTAAGGATGAAAGACCACATGGGAAGAGAGGCCTCATCTTCTCAGCCATCCCTACTGAGCCCAGCCAACCCCCTTGCTGAATGAAGCCACATGCACGAACCTAGCTGAAGCCAGCATGGCCACTCCGCCATCCTGTAGAATCAAGAAAAATAATAAATTGCTTTTATTTACAACCTAATACATTTTGGGATGGTTTGTTACAGATGTATAGATAACTGATGGTGTTTTTAATGTGCTTGGAGTAATGACAAGTCCTATCAATTCTTATAAGCTTTCTACATGGCATATACTGTGTGAAGTTTTTTGCACACCCTTATCCTTTAATCCTTATGAGAACCTATGGTTTAAGTACTGTCAGGGATTGAATCATGTTCCCCATATGAAAAAAAACAATCTGATGTTTGAGTTTCTTGTCCAGGAAAGGAAGATGTATACAGTCATCTGTATTCCTGTGTGTGTGAACCCATTGGTAATGAGGACCTTTGGAGATGTAGATGTTATTATTAAATATGGTTAAGATGTAGACTTACTTGTGAATAAGTAAGTGTGAATCTCCAAAGACCCTATTTAGATAAGACCAAATTGAATTAGGGTGGATCTTAATTCATGTGGCCAAATTCCTTATAAGGAGAGGAAATCTAGACAGAAACACATATGACTGAGCAGAAGTAGTAGAACTCAGAGGGAGAAACGATGTGCTGGAGGCAGAGTTGGAATCCCAAGGATGACAGTTAATCAGCACTGGAAACCTACATACTCAAGGAGAAAGCATGGACTGTCAAGACCTTGAGTTTGGACTTCTAGCTTCCAAAATCATTAGATGATAAATTCCAGTTATTTAAGCCAACTCATTGTGTGGTATTTGACATAGTAGCCCTGGCAAACTAAGACGATTGCTAATACTAACCCCATTTTACAGTGGGAAAGCAGAGATGAAATAATTTGGCCAATTTCACCCAGAAAGTCTGATTCTAGAATTCATGCTTTACCCACTCACTGAATCACAGTCCAGCCTTAAATGATAGGCCTTCTCTGACCTATCATGAGCCAACATAGTCTCATGGATTTGCTCTGAATTTGCTCTGAAGAGACATCATGAGCCAACGTAGTCTCATGGATTTGCTCTGAAGAGACACCGCTCTCAGTTTGCTATACAAGTCATAATAAACTACACTTGTTAAAATAATTGATATTAAGTAAAATTCATAGTAGTTAAAATCTGTACAATATAAAATTTTAACTTGTGAAGTCTGACTTGCATTTTGAAACGTTGCATTTTGTAGAAGTGTTTTCTATGAAATAAATACACAAAGGCAGAAGCTATATTCATAGTATTTGATATAAACTAAACAAAAACTGATCAATGGATTAAATCTTTGGTGTAAAATTTGCATGGGAAATAATTGATCTCAATGAAAATAACTTTTGTGAAACAATATAAAAATGAAAATGGGAAGAGTTGGAAAGGATTTTACTGGACTATTTAGAAAAATGATCAAGGAATTAAATTGGCTTAATGGAGTTTCCTCCAGAAAATATTTGCAGTACAAAAATGTATCCATGATGATATGATTTTAGTTTCAACAGTAGTATTTTTAGGAGTAAAAATAACCTCAACTCAGAACACTGTTTAGCTTTCATAAAGATTCTTTGACAGTGTAAAATGCTTTAAATAATGAGTGATGGTCATTGTGATGTCAAGACTGGTTGCCAAGATCCTAGATATTTTGGAGAATAAGTGAATTGGGATTTTGAGTCAGACAGCCAGGATGATTGACATGATGTGACATAAGGAGGTGAAGGCTGCTCCTGGGAGTCAAGAATTCACCCTGATGCAGGGGACAAAGTTCTGGTGACTCTACTGAGACACAGGTTCTGGGGCAGGGAGGAGAGTGGCAGAGGCAGAGGCCACAAGACTGAACTCTCCATAAGGGAGAGCCTCCATCCTTGAAAGAGAAAGGAGAGCAATGGCTCTTTGGAGTGTGGCCATTTCAGGGAACCATGGAATACAGCACAACAGAAATATGAACCCAGTAGCAACACCTGCCTAGTGGCCAGGGGTGGAAAGTAGTAGTTACTTGGGGTCCACTGGAAAGGGGATTTGAGTCTGACAGAGGTAGTGTAGGAATGGGGGAGAATTGCAGTGCTGTTTTTTCACTATGCACCATACCTGGGGCTACCAGCTTTTGGGGGCTTGTAAAAATATGTATTAACTCCAAATATATAAAGATACCTCCAAAGCCAAAATTGATAAATGAATAATGACATATATATAAAGTGTAATCGGTCATCTCATAATGGATTGTGCATATCTGTTATATAATTATACATAAATATAAAAAGTTGTATCACAACAAAAAAACCAATAATGTACTCTTAAACTTAAATTTATATTCTGTTTAACAAACCCAAAATTAAATCTTTAAAAAATAGCAGCAAACAATATATAACTATACACACACACACACATAAATTCAGGCTGTAGGTACATTTAAATAGGCTTGAATTGATTTGGGTAGTGGTCCAGGGCTTACATCAATCTTTGTGTGACATGAGGTAGGGGTGAGGGGCATGACTTGAAAGTAAGGTAAGGGTAATTAGCCTGTTAACAAAATTGGGTCTGGAGCCAGTGACCTTGTTGAGCTCAACTTTTCTTGAAGCTGATGTGAATTAGGAAAGAAGAATTATATATTAGACTTTGAGCAGAAAAAGTACCAAGGAGTATACAGATAATAAATAGACACAGGTTTTAAGATTAAAAATGTAGACTGAAATTCATCGATAGGCTAGGTGCCAGATGGAGTTAAAAGTAAAATGACCAAACCATTTGTGTTAGTTAGATTCAGTTGTCAACTTGGCCAGGTGAAGGTACCTAGTTCTGTTGCTGTGGATGTGAGCCAATGGTACGTGAACCTCATCTATTGCTGATTACATCTGCAGTTGGCTAAGAGGTGTGCCTGCTGTAATGACTGATGTTTGATTTAATTGGCTGGTGCTTAAATGAGAGAGCTCAACGTAGCACAGCCCAAGCAGCTCAGCATACCTCATCTCAGCACTCACAGCTCAGCCCAGGCCTTTGGAGATGCAGAAAGAAATCACCCTGGGGAAAGTTGTTGGGACCCAGAGACCTGGAGAGAAGGCCAGCAGAGATCACCCTGTGCCTTCCCACGTAAGAAAGAACCTCAGTTGAAAGTTAGCTGCCTTTCCTCTGAAGAACTAATGAAATAAATCCCCTTTTATTAAAAGCCAATCCATCTCTGGTGTGTTGCATTCCAGTAGCTAGCAAACTAGAACACCATTTGCTCAGGCCTTCGAGTGGATGGAGCCCTCTTGAGTTGTATAACATGCCTGCCCGGGTAGATCCCTTGGAATCATGGAAAGAAAGAGCAGGACAGAACCACAGAGATTGTCTGTCTTGTGTTCCATTCAATGGGATTCTACTCGAGATATAACAGATGTGGAGTTATCACAGAGAGAAGGAATGAGATATACTATGCAGTAAGGGTGCTTGATGAAGAGCCCACTAGCTGAGCCCAACATAAATCATCACCTCTTCCTGCCTGCAGCAAAGCTTCCTTCATTTTTTCCTGCAGGATTGGAGCTGGGACCCTTGGGAATGGTACAGCATATCCTGTACCTAGAGAAGCTGATCAGGTCTGTGCTGAGGGCAATGGGCTGCACAGATTGGAATGCAGAAAACACTAATTTGTTAGGAGTCCCTGGATCCCCTCTCCATTTGCTATTACTTATGTCTTAGAAGATTTCTTTGCTGGGGTCTCCTCTTGCTCGATGAACACATTCATAAACTTAATGCCTTTGTTTTTTTAAGGGGTGAGGGTGTAAGTCAAGGGCTATCACAATAGATCCCCACTGTCCAACTGCTGCACACTGTCACTGTTCATCTTGTTTAATTCCAGCAGGGTAACCTCTGCGGAGAAAACAATAAACTAGTGCAATTTTGCTTTTGGACAGAACTTGGAAGTTCTGCTTGATTACCAGCCTCAATGCTGAGTCCTCTTCAGGAAACTCATTGCTTGATGTTTTAGAAGCCAGATGGATAATGGGCACATATCCCTAAAATGGAGGCAAAGAAATGAATCCTCCACAAACTCCACCCTTCCCAAAGTCAAGGAGAGCTTAGATGGAAAGCATTTGGCCAGTGTTTTCTGATGGATAGTCTTCCAGTCACTTGTAGGGCATTCGTGAGAATTTAAATAAAGGGTCTGCATCCTCTTTATTTTTGCACCAGGTGACTGACCCCGTCCCTTCTAACCTTGTCCATCTCTCTGCCTCTAATCCTTCTGAATTTAAAATCCTAGAATATCAGGGTGGAGGGGAACATTGAAATTATTTTATCTAATTCCACATCTCCTCTCCCCACCCTCAGAAACTAAGGCCCAGAAGGATGACTGGAATTGCCAAAAGTTGTTCAGTTTAGCATCACGACTAGGGCTAGCAATCGAAGCTCTTAATTTTCCCCTAAAGGAACTGGGCTGAGGACCCTTTGGTGACACACCCAGCTGAACCTCAGGTTCCAATCCTTAAGAATGAATTGTATTCCAATCTCATGTATACTGATTGACAAGCAGCCAGGCTCCATTGGACTTATATCCTTGCTTTGTGGACCAGGCATACTACTGAAAGCTGAATATATTTTGCAAAGTTAGCAACTATGTTTTAAGATAGTTGGCAAGTTTAAGGAAAGTTAGAGCTATCCTTTTGTGATGGATTTCTTAATTATGCCTTTTAGATAAATCTGGATTGTCACAAACAATGAGAATCTGCAAATTTTGTTATCATGAAACCTTGGTTGGCCCAGGTAATCTCTCTCTGTGCCTTCATTTTCTCATCTATATCATATTGCTATTCCTTGGCATCCTCTGATAGGGCAATTGTGAGATTATAACTTGCTTGGCTATGAAGGAGGTATAGGTCCCATTTCCTAGCACCAATATTATCAGTAATATGCCCATAGCTTTTGACTAATATTATTTGGAAAGCTCCTTTCATGAGATATTGGGCATACATGTAGTCTCTATATTAGAGGGCCTGGGAAATAGTTCTCATGTTAGAGAAACTCTTTGCTATTAGAAGAAGACTAAATTCAGGGTGTGACAATTTAATCTAATTTAATTTGTGTACATTGAGCACCTACTATGTACCAGGTGCTGTATCCAGGCACTATAGGGCTCAATGACTGATTGGGCGCTCAAGTGGTAGGGAGGGTAATGTGCCCTGAAGCAAGAGAGGATCCCTCAGAGCCCCACCTGGAAGCCTTAAAGAGGAACTCTCCATCCTGTGACTCACTTTGGCTCATCAAGGGCAGAGCCGTTTTCTACCAATATGTTTTTGTTGTACTGAGGTTGTACTAACAGAATCTGTCAGATATATCCTGAAGAGTAGGGGGTTGTGGATAAGAGATACTGAATTTGAGACCCTCCTTTGGAAGAGTTCTGATCAAGTGTTCACCCTGCAAGGAAACTTCTTTCCAGCTTCCTACCTGCATTTCAAGTTGAAAGTTCTGAAGGTGAGCTCAGGGCTTCTCATCCCTCTTCTTGTCTCCCACAAGGCAAGTGACCATGATGAATTGCACCTGGCCATGGCAACGGTCTAATTTTTTAGAAAAGTCAATCTGGAAGTTTACCATGCTTAAAAGGCACATTGACAGATAAGCAGCCTTCAGGATGCCATTTCCAAAAATCCATCTCTAACGAGGCATAGCTAACAAAACGTGTATGATGATTATTTATTCCACCAGAAGGTCCCAAGGTGATAGAATCAGTTGCATGTGAAATTTGCTTTGACAAGCCATCCGTGATTATGTAATCTGTACTCTGGACCAGGGACGCTCCACTATTGACTAAAGCTTCTGATCTACTTTTCCTGCAAATGGCAAATATAGATTGGAGTCAGGGTCAGGGCTTCCATCATGCACCATTTCCTTGGACTGCAGTCAGAGAAACAAGCTGCTGAGTAGTGGGAAGTTTAGGGGGGGCTGCAAGATGCAGGGCAAAACACTGTTGCTTCCCTGGGGAGAAGCCAGCTGCTGCTTCTGGGAGAGACCAAGAAAGGGTAATGATATATAAGGAGGCACAGAAGTCCACTTGGTGGTGGTAGTGATTCCAGGGTCTCAGAGAACCCTGTCAGGCTTTAAGGCTTTATCTCTTAACACATGCCTCGGTTTCTTTAATTTCAAAAAGGTAAGAAATCATACTTGTGCTGTAAATTCTGGAAACTCAGGCCGCTCACAGGTTAACTAACATTATCTATTGATGTTTAGAAGATAGTATGTTGGATCTTTATGGGATCAGTTTTGTAGCTTGGAGATGCTTCAACATTTTTCCAGGACATAGGGCCTGGGGGAAGTGGCTGGTTTACTTTGATCGAAGATAGTAAAGTCTTCCTTCAAAAAGCTTATAAATAGCATATGATCTGTATCTTAAGATTAGGTTCAGCCACTAGTAACAGAGACCAGAAATAAGAATAGAAGTTTGTTTTCTCTCATTTAAACTAAGTTCAGATGTTGGCAGATCAGGGCTCATCTATTGGCCTCTAGCTTCAGTGTCCCAAGATGGCTTCTGGAGCTCCAGCCTTCAAATCTGTGTTCTAGGCAGGAAGGGGTTGCATCTCTTCTCTTTAAAGAAGCCCCACCCAGTCACTTCTACTTACTGTTTTTGGCCATCGCTAGTTGCAAGGGAAACTGAGATATATTATTTCAGCTGGGCACATCACTACTCGGAATATATTGAGGAGGCAACAGGCAGGCTCAGCCACATCATCTTTTAGGAGCAACCTTTGATGATTAGGTGGAAAGAATACTGCTTTAGAACCTTAGCTGTAACTGCATTTGAATCCTGGCTCTGTTGCATTTTAGCTGTGGGGCCATGGGCAATTTATATTGGTTTTCTGGACCTGTTTCTTCAGCATAAAAATGATAATAATTCTACTTTTGGGGCCATTATGAGGATTAGATGAGCCTGCTCATGTAAAGTGCACAGCCCAATGCTGACACTTGAACTGTAGCTGTTCAATAAATATTAGTGCCCCCTCTTCGTTCCAGTCCATGAGAATGTCTTATTTACCCACATGGAAGCTTTGACAATCATCTGCTTGCTTGTGGCCCATAGTGCAGATCCCCAGCACCAAGTGCCTCGGAGGATGAGGATCATATTTTGAATAATTACAACCATAGCAGCAAGGGCAGCAATAAGAGCTGGCAGGTATCATGGGCCTCCTCTGCAGCAGGCACTGTGCTAGGCAAAATGACCTCATTTACACCTCGCTATGGCAGACACTGCTGGTGCTCCACCCAGGTCCTTGGGTCCCCTTTACCATAACTCTGCTCCCAATGGCTTGCACCTGTGACCTTCATCAGATGTCTGCATAAGGGTTCCTGGAACCCTCGCCCTACACTGCAGAAAGCTAGAGGGCCTGGGAGTTGAACTCCCCAGCATAGCCTTCTGCTAATGAGAGGGGTCCAGCAGATTGAAAGCCCAGATCCCTTGCTGTAGTTGGGAGGAACTTTGAGGTATAATTTATCCTCCAATGAGCCCTGTGGGATCAGGCTGAGGCTAGGACTCACCTGAAACTGTCTTTTGCTTGGCTTTTCCCCCTTCCCTGCCTGCTTTTCCAACTGGGTGCCCCCTGGGAGCACATCCTAAGTCAACCATTTGTATGGGAATCCTCCTACTATCCACCTCCAGACCCCACAAGGGAGACCTATTAGTAAACTCCCCTCCATTTTATTCCCATTTTACAGAAGGGAAAAATCAAAGCTTAATTAGCTTAAGTAACTTGCCTGAGGTCGCACAATCAGCAAGGTAATAGATTTGTGATTTGAACCCACGTCTGCTGGGCAGGACTATGAGATTGTACCTTCCAGCTGCATATTTTTTCTGCATCGTGATCCAAGATCTGGAAGGGTGAGGTACCTAGGACTTTGGCATGGTAAATTCCTCAAATAGTCTGCCTGTAAGATAGGGCCTTATTGTTTCCAAGAGGAACTGATGGCAGCACATGAGCTCTCTAGGAAGTTTCCAAGAGTGTCCTGAAACTCCAACTCATTTTACTGACTTGGGGAAGGAGCAATGCAGCCATTGGAAAAAATGAGGGTGTGAATCTAACTGGCAGGAGAGAGCAGCTGAGTCTAGTCTGGCAGTCTGTAGCATGTAGAGGCCATACCACTAAGCCCCTCCCTGACAGCCCCCTGCCATGTCCTTCTCCCAGTGCCCTGCATGCCAGTCCTGGTGCGCCAGCATCAATCCTGCCCAGAAAATTGGGCTCACTTCTCATCGTATTGTTTCCAAGCCATTCTGGAGCTGTCACCCTGGGGCCTTCCTATTTCCAAAAGGCTTGAAGTTCATTCCTTTTCTCCTCCCTTGGGCTTAAGGAGACTGTCAATACCATTTCTATTAAGGGAGACTGGAAAATAACATTAAAATTAGTACTATTAGTTCAATGCTTATAAAAGGTCCTCATAATCTGAGGATGCTTGATATCAGAAATAAAAGCTGCTCACAAGTGAATCCAGGGTGCACAAGTGGTTCAGTGGTAGAATGCTTACCTGCCATGTTGGAGACTCAGCCCACAACCCACTTAGAACATTAACCAAAAGATTATAGTAAATAGTTACAAAAAAAAAAGATTGTTTGCAATTTTGTCTTAAAAATGAAACCAAAACTATAAAAAGTAAGTTTATTTTCTGTTGAACAAATTTTAGGTCATAATATCAACAATCAGCTCATTCTTAGATCAAAGAATGAGTGGAGTACATGTGTTTTGTGTGTCTGTGAAAGTTTTCCAACAAAATTATATGATTGCCTGATACTAAACTCTTCACTTTAGCTTTAAAAAAAAAAAAACACAATCCAAAAGAGAGTAATTCTCACAAAAATACTCGAGTTTTTACCAATTTTCCCAAGAGCCTTTCTTAAAGGTTTGATACTCAAATTCTCTTTGAAGCATCACTATCCTCGCTCTTTGTCTCTTCTTTGTTTGGTAACTGGCTACCTCTGCCCATGTGTCCTCCTAGCTCAGTGACTTAGCTGGGATTGAGTTGAGGAGTCTCCAATATCACTTTCATTGACCTTGTGAAGCCCTTATTTATTGCAAGATTTGCAATTTGGCTTTGCCATCCATTTGCATTTCCTTTACAAATATGGCCAGAAATTGTGGACATCAGACCATCAGAAAGGGCCAGACCTCTCATGCCTGGCAGTGATGAGTGCTTATATTAATTGTAAGGACATTTGGAGTGGGAACTGATTTTATCTATACATTAGTATTTTGGCAGTGAATAGTTTTGTGATATGAAAACTTTTGCTTCCTTGTACCTCTCCAAATTTCAGCTACTTGCATAATGAGTATTCCAATCACAAGGTCCCCTCTATATGTCTGTACAGAGTGGCAGGGTTTGTAAAACACTTTGACAAATTTCATTTGATCCACACAGCTGCTTGGTGAGGAATAGTTGCTTTCTGGATGGCCTTTCTGAGAGTCAGAAAGGCTAAGTGACTTGCCCAAGGTCCCACAGGTGGTGAGAGACAGAACCAGAGCTGAAATCCATGGCTCTTGGTTGTTGATCCTGGCTTTTTTTTCTCACTATCCAAAGTCCTGGTTTACCCAGGAGGAAACCTAAAAATATGATTCAGACATGCCCCAAACTTTATACAGAAACAATTTGATATTTTATTTTTCTAAAAGGTGCATTAAAGTTATTATCATGGAAAAATCTGAACATCGTTAGAATTACTTGAATTAATTTTAAGGTTTAGTATTATTTTTATTTTAAATTGTGCAATGTGGGAAGGTAGCATTTTTTTGGCACTAAGATCCGTGGAAGGTCTTTTTCTAGTCCTGCCCACCTGAGCACCCAGCAGACCCTGAATGGAGGTCTGGAGGAAAAAAGAGACCTCCATGATTCTGTCTTGGCCCCTTCTCAGCCAGGAGGCCCATATGATGCAGGCCCAGACATCTGGAACTCTTTAGATCTAGCTACACATCCAGGTTAAAAAGCCCCATTAGTAAATCTCAGTGTGACATTTCTAGAATTTATAAAACCAAAACTAGCAACTTTGCTTGTCAGAGAATCTGCTGTGGGCTGGAAGCTCTCCCTCTCACTGCAGTTTGGCTCACCTTGGTGGCATCACTTCAATTAGGGTCAACAACCCTCTTAATTATACACTATTCCTTAAGCAACAAGGTAATGCTTCATTCATCAGCATTTTATCTGCTAGTTATAGCACCAAGAGTCCCTACGGTCTACTCCATCCAAATTATCAACTAGAATAAATTTGAAAGTTCAATATTACTGTAGTCATCCATTCATGAGGGCTTGTTTTATTAGTCTCCCACAGTTTGGAGCTGCCAGGAAGTGGGCAGACTGCTGCCATTGAGGACAAACACATGATAACCAGGCCTGCTCCGAGGAAGTCCAGGGAAGGAGGTGACACCCTGGGGAGGGTCCTGGTGGTAAGCTGAGGGGCAGCAAGGCTGTCTCTCTTCCCTCCAATCACATCTACAGGCAAAGCTTCCTCTCTACCATTTCTTTTCAGATGTGACCAGAGATGCCAAGGACTCCGGTGTTAGTTCATCCAGTTTATTCCTCTTCTAAATTGCTGGCTCCTACATGTAGGCCTTGAACCCCCGGAGCACTGAGGGATCATGGTGGAAGGTCTGGAAGCCATGCGTGCACCCAGCACTGTATGCACTGCAACCTTTCAAATGTTTCTAGATACTTCTGGGATGAATAAAATAACATTTCAGTTAAGAGCTACAGAATTCATAATGGTTGTATAAATTGCCTTTTGGGGAGCATCTTCTTAGCTTTCAAAGATTTCTTTCCCCCCCAATGAAAACTGGCCCCTGGCCTATTTTTGTACCATGTGAACCCCCTTTTTCCCAGTCACTGCTTACTAGTCCTGGGGTAGCGCCCCTTGCCTGAGCTCAGTTAGTCTCCCTTTTAGAAACTTAGAATTGGGGTTCAAAGATAACCTGTGGGTGCAGGTGAGCAGCACTGAGGTGAGTGGGACTGGGGGTGCCGCATAACCTCCCTGCTTTAAGTAGGAAAGCTGGGGCACAGAGGGAGAAGTGTTGTGCACACATGGAGAGAAACAGAGATTGAGGGAGTGCACAAGGAACACCAATGACTCTCTGGCTCTGGCTTTCGACCTCCCTGGAGGCCTGGCCTCCTCTGAGTGTTTTGGGAATCTTTCCAATACATAAAAAATTGATTAAGGTAGTTCATGCTGATTTCCATGAACTTTGACAAACAGTGTCTTCTTGACATTCTATATTTTTGCAGACAGTAGATACTAAAATATAGATGGGGATCCTGATTTTTTGGGGATCCTGATTTTTTTTTCATGGGCAGGCACCAGGATTGAACCTGCGTCTCCAGCATGGCAGGCAAGAACTATGCCTCCTGAGCCACCATGGCCTGTCCCTGATTTTTTTTCCATAGTATAAAGGTATCTTAATTCTTAATAAGAGAATTTTCAAAGAATGGTGGTTTGTAGAAGGATGGTAGTAGCTTTTCCTTAAATTTCTCTAGAAAAGGAGATGCATCACTTGCAGGAGATAATTCCTGCAAAGCATTCAGTGGAGCATCCTACGTAGAGTTAAGTGCTTGTTCCAGTTTGAAACTGTTGTGTACCCCAGAAAAGCTATGCTCTTTAACCCTCATTCAATATTTTTGGGTGAGATCTTTTTGATTAAGTTGTTTACATGGAGATGTGACCCACCCAATTATGAGTGGGATCTTTTGATTAGATGGTTTTCCATGGAGATGTGTCTTCACCCATTCAAGGTGGGGTTCCTTACTGGAGTTCTTTAAGAGGCAACCATTTTGGAAAAAGCTACAGAGCAGACAGAGCCTACAGAGCCAACACGACACCCAGATATTTGGAAATGTAGAGTCCTGAAGATGTCGCCATATGCCTTTTCATGAGATGGTAAGCAAGCCAGAACCTGGAGAGAGCCAAGGGAAGCCAAGAGATTAAACCCAGACCTGGAAAGGTCAAGTGAGGAGCCCCCATAGGAAACAGAGGCTGAAAGCAGTTGTTCTAGTTTGCTAGCTGCTGGAATGCAACACACCAGAGACAGATTGGCTTTCAATAAGGGGATTTATTTCATTAGTTCTTCAGAGGAAAGGCAGCTAACTTTCATCTGAGGTTCTTTCTTATGTGGGAAGGCTCAGGGTAATCTCTGCTGGCCTTCTCTCCAGGCCTCTGGGTTTCAACAACTTTCCCCGGGGTGATTCCTTTCTGCATTTCCAAAGGCCTGGGCTGAGCTGCAAGTGCTGCGATGAGGTATGCTAAGCTGCTTGGACTGTGCTACGTTGAGCTCTCTCATTTAAGCGCCAGCCAATTAAATCAAACATCATTCATTGCAGCAGGCCGCCTCCTAGCCGACTGCAGATGTAATGAGCAACAGATGAGGTTCACGTACTGTTGGCTCATGTCCACAGCAACAGAACTAGGTACCTTCACCTGGCTAAGTTGACAACTGAATCTAACTACCACAGCAGTGGAGCCCAGGAGCAAGGGACCAGCAGACGCCAACCACATGTGTTCCAAGCTGACAGACTTGTTCCAGACAGCATCAGCCTTTCTTGAGTGAAGGTAACCTCTTATTGGTGCCTTCATTTGGACATTTTCTCAGCTATAGAACTGTAAACTTGCAACTTAATAAGTTCTCTTTTTAAAGCCATTCCATTTCTGGTATATTGCATTCTGGCAGCATTTAATAAACTAATACAATGCTCAATAAGGGTTAGTGGTTTTTTTTTTTTCACCATCCATAGAGTCATGATCAGGAGTCATGATGATTAGGTACAGAAAGACCTCCCTGAATTCTATTCTCCACCAAAGTGTCTTAATTTGAGCATTCTCCTCCCCTTTAGGTCTTAGCAGTCACAGTATACTTACCCTGTTTTAAGGTGTAGGTGGAGCAGGCACTGGGATGGAGTGCGGATATGAAGTGGTCTCTTAAGAATCACATGGAGAGTGTATTAAATTATAAATTTTCAGGTCCCCACCCCAGACCGATTGAATAGAAGCTCTAGGAGAAAGAGCTGAGAGATTGCATTTTTATCAAGTGCCCCAGGTGATTCTTATCAGCAGGAAAATGTGGGAAACATTGATATTTGGGGATTATAAAACCCTGTCTCTTAAGTGGAAGCCATAGGTCTATGGAGATGTCTTAGAGTGGAAGAGTCATGCCTCCTCAGGCCTCGGAGAGAGTGAAGCACATTCCTTGGGGTTTGGGAACAGCCTGGCTGCCACCACATGGAGGGGTTGAACATGTGCCCTGGAGATGGCCGAGAGCACGAGTGCAAACTTGATGCTTGGGGAAGGTGGAGCCGAGAAAAAAGTGGTCTCCCCAGTGTCCCCCAAGGTTGTGTTTGGAGAGAGGCAGGCCTCTGTGTAGGCACTTGGGAAAGGTGGGACTGCCACTGTCAAAAGCCCTGAAGATAAACAACTCTCCATGTGCCTTCTCACTTGAGAGAGAAACCCTGAGCTTTATCAGCCTTCTTGAACGAAGGTATCTTTCCCTGGATGCCTTTAATTGGACATTTCTTTAGACTTATAATTGGGACATTTTCTCGGCCTTAGAACTATAAACTAGCAACTGATTAAATACCCCTTTTTAAAAGCCATTCTGTTTCTGGTGTATTGCATTTCGGCAGCTAGCAAACTAGAACAGATAGGTATGGAATATCCTATCATGCTTTTTTTAACCTTAGGGATATCTTTGGTTGCTTACCCAGAATCCAATTGTCTACCTTTTCACACTAACAGTATACTGCTCTTCTAAGTCAAAGGGTGGGCCTTAATTAGATAAGAGTCCATCAGTATACTGCATTTCCTGATTCAAGCATGGGTATGTACCCAAAGGTACTCTCATCAGAGTGAATTTCCAGACAATTGCTGGGAATGGTTGGTGTGGTATATGAATGAAAGGCCCGGAATTGCTGCAGCTATGTTGCTACCATGAAAGAAATAGCTTTAGGATGACTCTTGCCCTATGGAAAGCAGAGTAGATAACAGAAAAGAAACCAAGCCCTTTTTGACATTGATAAGGTGCCTGTGCTTTTCCTTTATGCGGATCAAAGAATTCCTTTGTTATTTGAGTCACTGTGAATTGAGTATTTGGAACTTGCAAAAAAGAACCCTAATTAACACACTTCACATTTTTAAAACACTGTTACTTTGTTGGATGTATTCATGCAAATTGATCAAAGTGTTAGATTATTGGCCGATCCCCAAATAAGAGGGAATGAATTTGGATTTCAGCAATAGGGATTTGGGTTGGAAAGAAGGAAAACTTTTCTTCCCATGAAAGTTATGAGGTATTTAAAAAGTTCATCCTGAGAAGTTTTGAGAATTTCCTGTTCTGGAGAGTAACAAAAAAGAGAGAGAGAATTTTCTAGGATAAGTTTTGTGTTATTCTGTAGAGCAGTGGGGGATAGATTAATTGTCCTCACTTAGAATCTCTTCTACCCCATGATTTCATAAAAATGTCCAAACTTTATTCTGGACCAGATTCCTGATTTCAGTTATGAAATTCATCATCCCAGCTCTCCTAGAGTTTCTCAAATGACACTTTACAAACATTCTCAGGGACAGACACACCCAGATGCCTTCTCCTGGGCTCCTGAGGAATGAAAGAGTTTGTTTTCTCCCTCACGGTTGACTATCCAGCTGTGTCACTTGGCGAGCCAGGAATGTTTTTATTGCAAACTATGCTGTTTCCACTGACCACAATTCCAAAGCCGTTAAGACAAAAACAGAAAAAAGATCATATTCTGGTTTGTTTTGATTTTCTGATGTGGACTTGACGAGGCAGACATTATTAAATGTTTCCCATTAAAATGTCCCACCATGTCCAAAGCCTGCTCATTTATACAGTGAATATAGCAGTGATTCCATGGAGGTGACTTGGCCAAAAAATACATTTAATTTTTTTTTATATATAGGGTGCAGCAAGGCCCAGAGCCTCTCTTGACCCCACTAGTATGACATCAGGGAGGGCCAAGCCCCAAGCTCATTCATTCATCTGACATTTATTGTGCTGGGCATAAGCTAGTCAGAATTGAATTGATAACCTCACAGTCTGGGGACAGAGTTGCATAAACAGCTAACTAGGATGTAAGCAGTGTCAACAGAGCATGGAGGGAGCACAGAGAAGAGAATTCTGCCAGGGTGAGGATTCTGAGAGGAGACCAATCTGCTGGGCTCCGGGCGGGCAGTGTTGGCTGAAGGGAACTGAAAATAGCTCTTGTCCTGGAGTTAAAGCTATGGCCTCTTAGACACAGCTCTGCTGGTGTTTTACCTTAAATAAGTCACTAAATTTTCCTGAGGCTTGTTTCTCCAACAATCAAGCAGAGCTTATAACCCTGCCCCACAGAGTGAAGGATTCCAGTATGTGAAAGTGCTTCGTAAACCACAATGTGCCACTGCACTGAGTGGCTCTGTGAGGCTGGGAAGTTAGATCCCCAGAGGGAAGTTAGAGCCGCAGAGCCAGACGAACCACCTTTCACGAAGAGAACCTGGGATGAGACAAAAGCAGACCCCAAGTGAGGGGGGGAAGCTGCATGGGGAGGTCACACAGATTCCCACGACACCTGACAACTGGGAAATACTGGCCCAGCATCAGTGGTCTCTCCTTTCAGCAGCAAATAGTAAAACCCTCAGGCTATCAATTGTGGGGTCAACTGATTCCAGGTTAGAAAATCAAAAGCCCAGCCCTTTCTCCTTGGTCTAGCAAAAAGACTCAATTTGTCTGCATGGCTATTTTTTCCACTCTCTGACAGCTTAGTAATATTGGACAAGCCAGACTGCATCACCATGGAGATGGGAACCTGCCAGGTGTGCGCTGGCCAGGGCAGCTTAGGCACAGATGCTGCCGCTTGCTTTCAGAGCCACCACGGAGGCCCGATTCCCTACCTTTTCCAAGGTCCTTTGGCCTGCTTTTCACATTTTTTGACCTACTCACAGGGTAGACATTTTCTTTAATGAGGGCAAAACCTTGCATTCCATAATTTGCTATTAAGGCCAAGGTGCCATTGCTTCCAGGGAGAGGAAAGAGTGACGTTCACAGAGAGATGTAAACAACATTGGGAGCTGGAAGCAAGTGAGAAGAGGGCACAAAAGTACTCCGGGTTTGGAAACCCAAGGAAAGGTGTCACATCATGGCAGAAAGAGAAGGGAGCAGAAGGCTGCTGTCAAAATGTTACTCCGTTCAGGATTTTCTCTAGCATTGATCTTATTAACGGTGCCTGAAATTTCTGGCTGCTACGTGTCTTCTGTCAGGAGGATAATGCCTTGATTTTCAAAAAAGGAAAAAAAATGTGAATTTTGGACAATGTTAGGTTTACTGTTGATCCTTAGCTACATTCTGGAATAGATTATTTGGCAGAGATTTGTGAACCCCTTTTAGAAGAAAATGGAGCTCATGAGTTTCAAGCAAAGACTTAGGAATTTGTAGATTGTACCCCCACCTTCTTCTGGGGAATTGCTTTGTGCAAAGGAGAAAAAATATTGGAATAAAAGAAAAAAGTAGATAAAAATAAAAAACCCCCAAAATAAATATTCGGTATCTGGGGTGTTTGAATGATGGCAAGTGAACAGGAGATTTAGCTCCAACATTGCTGGAAGCCAATGCAAAAGAGCAATTGTTGAGTACTCCCATTCTCACAAATTCTGGTTAAAAAAAAAAAAAAGGAAACAATTGCACCTGGATAGATGTTTTGAACATTTTTTTCCTAGTACTAAATTCTATGTGAAATTTATTGCATGAAAATTGTATTTTATAAGGAACAGCAAGGAACACAATATGTTTCAAAAGCTACAGAAACATTCTTTAAGTAGAACCTTTAATACTTATTCTCTATAAAAGCTGAGGACTTCATATTGAATCATAACTCAGTTAAGACATTTTTGCAGAGAACTATTATAATACAGCCAGATAAATTTCTTTAGAGACCCCAAAGAAAATAAATAGATAACATTTCCTTTGGTGGAGCTCTCTCAAATACAAGGCATTGGGTTGGAATTCTAGATCGTAGTAATACAGACAGATGCTAGAAATATCCTTATTTCGTACTTTTACTGAGGGACAATGCTGAATGCTTTAACACCAGACATGCACAAGCAAATTTGATATTATATTACAAAACTTAGGAATTTGAAAAAATTTCTTAACCAGAGAGGCAACGTGGTGTAGAAAAATAAGAGCTCAGGATATCATTCAGACTGGGTTTCAAAATCTGGCTCACCAATTACTGCATGGCCGCCTTGACTAAGCTATTTAACTTCCACGAGCCTCAGGATTCTATTTTCCAAAATTTGGATAATATGCTTTACTTTCAAGGTTGAGTGAGAATTAAATGATATAGTGTATTAGTTACAATTAGTTTCAGCTGCAAGTAGCAGACAAACCCAAAATAGCAATCTCTTAAATAAGATAGAAATTTATCTATCATATTTATAAGAATATAAATAAGGTAGATTTATTATCTAGAACAGGAATCAGGCTCCCCTATTTTATTGCTCTTCGATGAGTGGCTTCCACTCACAAGATTACCTCGTATCCAAGATGACTGCTGGTACTCCAGCATTCCCTTTACCTCCCAGCAAGCAGGCAAGGAGGAGGAAGAGAGAAGGCACACTCCTTCCTTTTAGGAACACTTTTATTTCCCTTGGGCCAGATTTGTCACTGATCTCACCTAACTTCAAGGAAAGCTGAGAAATGTCATCTTTATTCAGGGCATCCCAGTGCCAGATTTAACAAACAATAAAAACAAAAGTCATATAGGATACTCAGTTAAATTAAAATTTTAATTAAGTAATGAAATGAATGTTTTTAGGCAAATATGTCCATGCAATATTTGTGGCATATTTCTAAAAATTATTTATTGTTCATCTGAAATTTGAATTTAACTGGGTGTCCTATATATATATTTTTTTTGGCAAAATCAAGGGTCCTTTTACTGAGGAGGGAGGAAAGAAGGGATATATTGGAGGACGCCTAGCTGTCTGTGTCATAGGGGCGTGTGTGAATGTGTGTTACACAGAGTGGGTGCCCAATAACCGTTGCTCCTCGTTCCCCTCCCCTATACTGTGAGGCAAAGCTGGAGGGTGGTCAGGGGGCAACTACTGGTAGAGCCAAACTTTGATTTTGAAATAGAATGTAGAAGCTTGAATAAGCACATGCAAACACAGGTACTTGGTTAAGGCCTCAGAGATCTGTACCCTATGCATGGAGGATGCAATTCTGGCCTGAAAAGTTATAAAAGTACTGTCCTTTTTAGTTACAAAAAAAGTTCAACACATGTGAAAAGTCCATTTCTGAGCATCTGTTGACAAGTGGGCTCACCAATGTACTGGCTGCAAGAAAACCTTCCCTTCAGGGTGGGAGAGGTTTGGCAAGTAGGTAGAAGGGGAAAGTATTTATCTGGTTGCTTGCCCACTTGACCTCCAATATAATATTTTCCCTTTAGTATAGCTGATGCTAGATTATTCTTTCTAACCTTAGTTAACCAAATATTTTCAGCTTCTTCTCAGGGCCACTCTTAGTTCCTGACTCTGAAACCATGTCATCAGTATAATGGAGGAAGTCCTCAAATACTGCGGCCAACAGAGCAGGAAGTCATTTCAGTTAATGGTTTCAGAAGTACATTATTTTGATTTACATTCAAATAAAGTGGGACTGGGAATAGTCCTGTTTTACAGAATTTAGGTTAGAATTTGCTTTGCCCAAATACTGTTCATTCCAGTGACATTGTGTTACAGTCTTTGACAAATAATTATTCACCTGTAATCTGCATTAAGAATGTCAGATTCTACCCAAACATAAATTTTTAGATTGGCAATAGCCTCCCGATTGGTTTACCATCTTCTGTTTTTGTAGGCCCCTCACTTCAAATCTATACTTCACAGAACAGCAAAGATGAACTTTATAGAACGTATCTCAGTGTGAACCCTGCTTAACCCAGTGACTTCTTACTGTCAGACTAAACCCCTTACCAGGCAGAAAAGGCCCTATACAGTCTGACTTTCCTTTTTATCTGTGCCCATACTATTAAGGATTGAATGGTGGCTTCCCAAGATGTATGCCCACATCCTTATCCCTGGATACTGTGAATATTACTTTCTATGGCAAAAGCTGTGATTAAGTTAGGGATCTTGAGAGTCGGAGCTTATCCTGGGCTATCTGGAGGGGGACCCTAAATGCCATCACATGTATTCTTATAAGGTTGACACACAGAGGAGAGCTGGAGGCCATGTGTCCACAGAGGCAGAGAATGGAGTGAAGTCACAAGCCAAGAACACCTGGAGTCGCCAGAAGCTGGAAGAGGGAAGGAAGAAACTCTCCTTTAGCACCTTTGGTGGGAGCATAGCCCTGCCAACACCTTGATCTCAGACTTCTGGCCTCCAGAACTGTAAGAGAATAATTTCTGTTGTTTTAAGTCATCCAGTTTGTTGCAATGTTTTATAGCAGCCACAGGAAACTAATACACATTCCAACTCCGTAAAAAGCCTGTTGGATTCTTCTTGTTATTCCTGTCTCAGCTTAAATGCTACCTCCTTATCAGTCTAAATGCCACCACTTCAGATGTGTCTTCCCTGCTTAAATCAGCTCCCTGTCTCTTAGTTGCTCATTGGGTGCTTCCAGAGGAGGGAGCAATCGAGTAATGCCATGCTACTTATAAGAGAAATAAGATAAGTATTGAGAACTGAGGATATGGAGGCACAAAGAGGTTAAATAAATTGTCCAGTAGGGTGCCTTAGGAAGAAGGGCCAAGAGTTAAATGCAAGCCATTTGATCCCAGAGCTTGTGCCCTTTCTCACCAAGCTAACTCTGGCTCTGAACAATTTAAGAGGATATGGTGAAATGACCATTTTAGCAGTGTAGTCTACTTTTTTGTACCTCAACTATTTGTAAAATTGCACAGACTCTTGTTCCATTTTATCCCTCTTACCCCCCACCACTTCATCCCCCCTGGGTGCTTGTAGGCAGCTACAAGGACAGCCTTTGAGAGACAGAGGAAGCTTAAGTGGAAATGAGCATTCACTTTCATCCATATGACATATCCATTCTGAAGGATGGAGATAACAGAAAGGGGCCCCTTCATTGTTCAACAATCAAAACCAATGGCCCATGAAAGGTGTAATTGGACATAAACTTACACCTTGTTCTGCTACTTAGCCACGGTGATTAAAAAAGAGTTATAAACATTTTGAGCTGGGTATTCCCCTCTTTGTTTCAGGCAACTCACTCTAATTACTCCTGGAGAAATTGTCTAAAGAGAAACACTATTCCTGATACGGGCTCGCCATGAATGACTGTCTGACAGATACATTGCCAATTTTGGCATTTACATGTCCTAAAATTACAGAAGAGTTAATAAATATTCTGTACATATGAAGTTCAGAAGAGTAGCAAATTGAGTCCACATATGTCTAGAATTGTATATAGTTTTTGTAAATAAGAGACAACAAGATGACCTTGGGAGCAGTTTCAGTATCAATATTTAGAGAATGATTTACCAAGTGTGCAGAGCTGACCCATAGTTTTCATAGAATATTATTTTTAATGGGAGGATTTAAGGGTTAGTGATAAGGAGCTTTGTAGCAAATTAAAGATGACTCCCTTAAATGCTCACTCTCAGAGTGCTCCCTCTTGGAACTATGCACTATGTGTATAGGGCCCAAGCCACATGGAGAGGCCATGCATAGCCCCAGATAAGCTCCCAGTCCACAGTCAGTGTCAGCTGCAAGCTATCCAGGTGAGCCACCTTGAACATCCATCCCAGTCAAGCTGTCATGTAACTGCATCCCCAGCTGACATCTGACAGCAATCTTATGAGAAACCCCTTGTGAGAACCACCCAGCAGAGCATACTCAACACATAAAGCCATGAAAAATAATAATAAATTGTAATTTCAAACCACTGAGTTTCAGGTGGTTTGTTGAACAGCCATAGATAATGGGAACAGAATCTGGTACCTGGAAGTAGAATGCCGTCATGAAAACAGTCTGAAATAGGTGACATTGGCTTTGGGCCTTAGTGGCAGGCAGAGCCAGAAGGTGTTTGAGGAAAATGTTAGTGAAAGCTAGAAGGAAAGGGGCAAAATTGTTATTGGAGTTTAGAAAAAGGTATCCTTGTTTTATAATGACGGCTAATTTGGTACATTGCTGCTTGCAGGAATGTGAAAAACAGAAAATATAGCTATGAACTAGTATACTTGGCTATGGAGATTTCCAGGCAGAATGTTGAAAGTGCTGCTGGTTCTTTTAGCCATGTATAATAAGGTATGGATATAGAGAGATGAGCCCCAAAATGAATTGCTTAGTTGAGTAAAACTTAGATGAAATAAAAAGAACAGAACATGATGGTTTAAAATAAAGCTGTTCTCATTCCCAGCTCCCAGTTGGTAAAATATTCTCAAAGTGAGAAATGATATGAGGTATGGCTATAAGACCCTTGTTAAGACCTCAGAAAGTTTCAAGGGGTGCCTCATGGAGGCACCTCTTTACTAAACCTAAAGACTACTAAGGAACCTCAAGGGCATTGTTCCACAGCATACTGACTCTCAGTCCAAGCTGGAAAAGGTCTGTTTAAAAGAGATCTGTGGAATGACTTTTGACTAATAGTATGAAATAAAACAAGTTCTTAGCTCACAAAAATTTTAGAATTGCATACATGGAATTATTGTCAGATGGAAATAAAATGAACAGAGACAGTTCACAATACAAAGAGCCATTAAGTTCCCTAACCTTCTGTGTATAGGAAATAGGTTGAGAAAACTACTAAGCTGCAAAAATGGCCATTTGCAGTGGAAAAGGAAGAACAATTCAGAGAGCAGAATAAAAAACCCAAGGGTGAAGCCAAGAGGCACAGAGAATCATTTCCAGTGAACAGGACTGGACAGTTATTAATCTAGGAACTGGCAACATGTGCCCGGTTGAATTTCAGAATTGCTATGGGCCAGTTACTGTGTTTCCCATTTACTTCCTTTTTAATGGGAACTTAATTGTAGTTGTCCTCCACTATTGTATGTTGCATGTATGTGTAGGAAATCTGGTGAAGGAGACAATTTGTCTCTTGATTTCATAGATCTTCATTAAGAAGAACTCTATTCAAGGGACTGTACCCAAGGAGCCTCATCTGCATCAGGATCTGGTATAGGTGATGAGATCCTGGACCTCAGTCCTGAGCTGATGCCATTTGGAATGGTGAGATTTTCAAGTGTTGTCCCGGCCCGCGGGACGATCAACCGAGGCTCTAACTCCTGTGAGGGAAAGAATGGTATGGGACAAGAGACACGAAGAATGACAGCAAGACAAATATTCTGATCAAGCTGCAAAGTTTTATTGAGAGGGCTGGGTATATATATGCTTTTGGAAGAAGGAGTGGCTAGTAGGGACGGGTGGCGATCTAGGATTGGTCACTGCTGTCACTAGGCTGGAGGACAGATTACTGGGATTGGTTGCTGCTGTTGCTAGGCTGGAGGGCAGATTACTGGGATTGGTTGCTGCTGTTGCTAGGCTGGAGGGCAGATTACTGGGATTGGTTGCTGCTGTTGCTAGGCTGGAGGGCAGATTACTGGGATTGGTTGCTGCTGTTGCTAGGCTGGAGGGCAGATTACTGGGATTGGTTGCTGCTGTTGCTAGG
>PVIY010034616.1:0-26974 GCA_004026745.1 Myrmecophaga tridactyla
CTGAGGAGGGTCTACTTAGGTATTATAGACCCCAGCCAGATTTTCCCAGACCAAACTGGCCTCCTGTCAGGAGGAAAGAGTCACCTGCGTCAGTTTTCCCTGAGGGTGAGACCCAGCAGGTTGAAAGACTTCCCTGTGAAGTCTTTGGACTCTGTTTTTCTTATCCTGCCCAGTATGTGGCGCTTGTCTGCCTGCAGGTCCCACCAGCATAAGATGATGTGGTACCTTTAACTTTGGCAGACTCTCCCTGCTGGGGGTATGCTAGAGACAGAGGAGAGGTTGTAGGCTGGTTTTAACAGCTTCAAATTACCAAGCCCTGGTGTCTGAATTCCTTAAGGGAGGGACTCCACCTGAGCTGGGCTTCACCCCTCCCCTGGGGAAGGCACAGGCTCCAGACAAGCCCTCAGACAAGCTTGTTTCTGCCTATACCTGGGGCAGTTGCAACCTGAGAAGTCCTGCTGCTGTATCCAAAGGCAGTCAATCCTTTGTAGAAACACAGCCACAAAAACCTGTTTCTTTTTCTGTCAGCCCTGCCCCCTTGGCACCAGGGCAAAAATGAGGGACCTCTGCTTTGACCAGGTTCACCTGAGCTGGGGGCCTATTTTTAGTTGTCAGAATTTGTTAATTAATTCCACAATTGGCATTTGGTTGCACTCAGTCCCTGCTGCTGGTAAAGTCTCTTTCCTTTACCCTCTGGGAAGCAGCCTGTGGGGGTGGGGCGCCGGCTGCCATGGCTTGGGGAACTCATGGTTTTGGGGGGGCATGCAGCCGGTCCAGCTGGTCCAGACTGGGGTACACTGTGTGTCTGGTCACTGATGTGGCCCCAGGAGCTGTTCTGTACTGTTCCGGGTTATTTAGTAGCTGTTCTGGAGGATGAACTAAATTGCGCACCTTGCTAAGCCCCCATCTTGGCACCCTCCCCTTGAAATGGCTTTTAAAAAGGGGAATTTAATAAGTTACAAGTTTACAGATCTAAGGAAGTGAAAGTGCCCCAATTATGGCACCAAAAAGAGGTTACCTTCATTCAAGAAAGGCCAATGGGTCAGGAACACCTCTGTTGCTGGGTAGCCATGTGGCTGGCATTGGCTGGCCCCTTGCTCATAATTTGGTGCCCAATTATGGTACCAAAAAGAAGTTACCTTCATTCAAGAAAGGCCAATGGGTCAGGAACACCTCTGTTGCTGGGTAGCCATGTGGCTGGCATCACCTTAAGGCCCCTTACCTTAATTAGTTTATTCTGGAGTGAAAGCAATCTCCAGAATAAACTAATTAAAGTAATTAAATGCCTAGATGCCAGCAAAAAATAACAAATCACACTAGGAAAATTGAAGATATGGCCCAGTCAAAGGAACAAACCAACAATTCAAATGAGATACAGGAGTTGAAACAATTAATTCAGAATATACGAACAGACATGGAAAACCTCGTCAAAAATCAAATCAATGAATTGAGGGAGGATATAAAGAAGGGAAGGAATGAACAAAAAGAAGAAATCGAAAGTCTCAAAAAACAAATCGCAGAACTTATGGGAATGAAGGGCACAGTAGAAGAGATGAAAAAAACAATGGAACCTACAATGTTAGATTTCGAGAGGCAGAAGATAGGATTAGTGAACTGGAGGATGGAACATCTGAAATCCAACAAGCAAAAGAAAATATAGGGAAAAAATGGAAAAATATGAGCAGGGACTGAAGGAATTGAATGACAATATGAAGCACACGAATATACGTGTTGTGGGTGTCCCAGAAGGAGAAGAGAAGGGAAAAGGAGTAGAAAAACTAAAGGAGGAAATTATCACTGAAAATTTCCCAACTCTTGTGAAAGACTTAAAATTACAGATCCAAGAGGTGCAGCGTACCCCAAAAAGAATAGATCTAAGTAGACATACTCCAAGACACTTACTAATCAGAATGTCAGAGGTCAAAGAGAAAGAGAGAATCTTGAAAGCAGCAAGAGAAAAGCAATCCATCACATACAAGGGAAGCCCAGTAAGACTATACGTAGATTTCTCAGCAGAAACCATGGAGCCGAGAAGACGGTGGGATGATATATTTGAATTACTAAAAGAGAAAAACTGCCAACCAAGAATTCTGTATCCAGCAAAACTGTCCTTCAAAAATGAGGGAGAAATTAAAACATTTTCAGACAAAAAAAAATCACTGAGAGAATTTGTGACAAGAGACCAGCTCTGCAAGAAATACTAAAGGGAGCACTAGAGACAGATACAAAAAGACAGAAGAGAGAGGTGTGGAGAAGTAGAAAGGAAGACTATGAGTAAAGGTAAAAAGAAGGAAAATTAGATATGACATATAAAATCCAAAAGGCAAAATGGTAGAAGAAAATACTACCCATACAGTAATAACACTAAACGTCAATGGATTACACTCTCCAATCAAAAGACATAGACTGGCAGAATGGATTAAAAAAAAGGACCCATCTATATGCTGTCTACAGGAAACACATCTTAGACCCAAAGATAAACATAGGTTGAAAGTGAAAGGTTGGGAAAAGATATTTCATGCAAATAACAATCAGAAAAGAGCAGGAGTAGCTATATTAATATCCAACAAACTAGACTTCAAATGTAAAACAGTTAAAAGGGACAAAGAAGGATACTATATATTAATAAAAGGAACAATTCAGTAAGAAGACGTAACAATCATAAATATTTGTGCACTGAGCCAGAATGCCCCAAAATACATGCGGCAAACACTGAAAAGAGAAATAGACACATCTACCATAATAGTTGGAGACGTTAATTCACCGCTCTTATCAATGGACAGAACATCTAGACCGAGGACCAATAAAGAAACAGAGAATTTGAATAATACAATAAATGAGCTAGACTTAACAGACATTTATAGAACATTACACCCCACAACAGCAGAATACACCTTTTTCTCAAGTGCTCATGGATCATTGTCAAGAATAGACCATATGCTGGGTCCCAAAGCAAGTCTCAACAAATTTAAAAAGATTGAAATCATACATAACACTTTCTCAGATCATAAGGGAATGAAGTTGGAAATCAATAATAGGCAGAGTGCCAGAAAATTCACAAATATGTGGAGGCTCAACAACACACTCTTGAACAACCAGTGGGTCAAGGAAGAAATTACAAGAGAAATCAGTAAATATCTCCCAACAAATGAAAACACAACATATCAAAATTTATGGGATGCAGCAAAGTCAGTGCTAAGAGGGAAATTTATTGCCCTAAATGCCTATATCAAAAAAAGAAGAAAGAGCAAAAATCAAGGAATTAACTGTTCACTTGGAAGAAGTAGAGAAAGAACAGCAAACTAACCCCAAAGCAAGCAAAAGGAAAGAAATAATGAAGATTAGAACAGAAATAAATGAAATTGAGAACATGAAAACAATTGAGAAAATCAACAAAACCAGAAGCTGGTTCTATGAGAAAATCAATAAGATTGATAGACCCTTAGCAAGACTGACAAACAGAAGAAGAGAGAGGATGCAAATAAATAAGATCAGAAATGGAAGAGGAGACATAACCACTGACCCCACAGAAATAAAGGAGGTAATGACAGGATACTATGAACAACTTTATGCTAATAAATACAACAATGTAGATGAAATGAACAACTTTCTAGGAAGGCATGAACAACCAACTTTGACTTGAGAAGAAATGGACGACCTCAACAAATCAATCACAAGTAAAGAAATTGAATTAGTCATTAAGAAGCTCCCCAAAAGAAAAGTCCAGGACCAGATGGCTTCACATGTGAATTCTACCAAACATCCCAGAAAGAATTAGTACCAATCCTGTTCAAACTCTTAAAAAAAATTGAAGAGGAGGGAAAGCTACCTAACTCATTCTGCAAAGCCAACATCACCCTCATACCAAAGCCAGACAAAGATATTACAAAAAAAGAAAACTATAGACCAATCTCTCTAATGAATATAGATGCAAAAATCCTCAAAAAAATTCTAGCAAATCAAATCCAGCAGCGCATTAAAAGAATTATACATCATGACCAAGTATGATTCATCCCAGGTATGCAAGGATGGTTCAACATAAGAAAATCAATTAATGTAATACACCATATCAGCAAATCAAAGCAGAAAAACCACATAATCATCTCAATTGATGCAGAAAAGGCATTTGACAAAATTCAACATCCTTTCCTGTTGAAAACACTTCAAAGGATAGGAATACAAGGGAACATCCTCAAAACGATAAAGGAAATATATGAAAAACCCACAGCTAACATCATCCTCAATGGGGAAAAACTGAAAACTTTCCCCTAAGATCAGGAACAAAACAAGGGTGTCCACTATCATGACTGTTATTCAACATTGTGTTGGAGGTTCTAGCCAGAGCAATTAGACAAGGAAAAGAAATACAAGGCATCAAAATTGGAAAGGAAGAAGTAAAACTCTCACTGTTTACAAATGATATGATACTGTATGTTGAAAACCCTGAAAAATCCACAGCAAAACTACTAGAGCTAATAAATGAGTACAGCAAAGTGGCAGGTTACAAGATCAACACTCAGAAATCTGTAGTGTTTCTATACACTAGTAATGAATAATCTGAGGGGGAAATCAAGAAAAGAATTCCATTTACAAATGCAACCAAAAGAATAAAATATTTAGGAATAAATTTAACTAAAGAGACAAAGACCTATACAAAGAAAACTACAAGAAATTGTTAAAAGAAATCACAGAAGACCTAAGTAGATGGAAGGGCATACTGTGTTCATGGATTGGAAGACTAAATATAGTTAAGATGTCAATTCTACCTAAATTGATTTACAGATTCAATGCAATACCAGTTAAAATACCAAAAACTTACTTTTCAGAAATAGAAAAACCAATAACCAAATTTATCTGGAAGGGCAAGGTGCCCTGAATAGCTAAAAGTATCCTGAGAAAAAAAAATGAAGTCGGAGGTCTCACGCTACCTGACTTTAAGGCGTATTATGAAGCTACAGTGATCAAAACAGCATGGCACTGGCATAAAGATAGATATATTGACCAATGGAATTGAATAGAGTGTTCAGATATAGACCCTCTCATCTATGGACAATTGATCTTTGATAAAGCAGTCAAGCCAACTCACCTGGGACAGAACAGTCTCTTCAGTAAATTGTGCCTAGAGAACTGGATATCCATATGCAAAAGAATGAAAGAGGACCCATATCTCACACCCTATACAAAAGTTAACTCAAAATAGATCAAAGACCTAAACATTAGATCTAAGACCATAAAACTGTTAGAAGAAAATGTAGGGAAATATCTTATAAATCTTATACTTGGAGTCAGTTTTCTAGACCTTGCACCCAAGGCAAGAGCATTGAAGAAAGAAAGAAAGAAATGGGAACTCCTCAAAATTAAACACTTTTGCGCATCAAAGAACTTCATCAAGAAAGTAAAAAGACAGCCTTCACAATGGGAGACAATATTTGGAAACGACATATCAGAAAAAGGTCCAGTGTCCAGAATTTATAGAGATTGTTCAACTCAACAACAAAAAGACAGACAAGCCAATTACAAAATGGGCGAAAGACTTGAACAGACACTTCTCAGAAGAGGAAATACAAATGGCCAAAAGGCACATGAAGAGATGCTCAATTTCCCTGGCTATTAGAGAAATGCAAATCAAAGCCACAATTAGATTTCATCTCACACCCACCAGAATGGCCATTATCAATAAAACAGAAAATGACAAGTGCTGGAAAGGATGTGGAGAAAGAGGCACACTGTTGGTGGGAATGTCAACCGGTACAACTGCTGTGGAAGGCAGTTTGGCAGTTACTCAAAAAGCTAAATATAGAATTGCCATATGACCCGGCAATACCATTGCTAAGTATCTACTCAGAGGACATGAGGGCAAGGACACAAACGGACATTTGCATACCAGTGTTTATAGCAGCATTATTTACAATTGCGAAGAGATGGAAACAGCCAAAATGTCCATCAGCAGATGAGTGGCTAAGCAAAGTATGGTAAATACATACAATGGAATATTGTGCTGTAAGACAGAATAAAGTTGTGAAGTATGTAACAACATGGATGGACCTTAAGGACATTATGCTGAGTGAGATTAGCCAAAAACAAAAGGACAAATACTGTATGGTCTCACTGATATGAACTGACATTAGTGAATAAACTTGGAGAATTTCATTGGTAACAGAGACCATCAGGAGATAGAAATAGGGTAAGATATGGGTACTTGGAGCTGAAGGGATACAGATTGTGCAACAGGACTGAATGTAAAAACTCAGAAATGGAAGCACAATACTCCCTAACTGTAATACAATTATGTTAAAACACTGACTGAAGCAGAATGTGAGAATGATAGAGGGAGGAGGGCTGGGGGCACAAATGAAATCAGAAAGAAAGACGATAAAGATTGAGATGGTATAATCTAGGAATGCCTAGAGTGTATAATGATAGTAACTAAATGTACAAATTTTAAAAATGTTTTTGCATGAGGAAGAACAAAGGAATGTCATTATTGCAGGGTGCTGAAAATAGATGGTAATTAATATTTTAAAATTTCAACTTATGTGTGAGACTAAAGCAAAAAATGTTTATTTGGTACAAGATTTATATTTTGACTAGTTCATTTCCTAATATAACTTATGTAGACAGCTTAATTGAACACCATAAGTACATGGAACCTTGATAGGACATGAGATTTTGTTCGTTTGTCCAGAGCGATGCCCCGGTAAATCCCAGAGTGATTTGAACAGTGAATAAAAAACTGTTTGCAAAGTCCCCTTTGGGGAATGGTGAGAATGGGGGGAAATTCAACTTCCCCAAGTTGAATTCTTGATATTCTCACAAGCAGTGTGGACAACCAAAGCTATAGGCTGAGCCCCTGGTCTTGGGGTTTGTTCATATGAACCTTAACCTCAGAAAGTATGGGTCAAGCCTACTTAAAATTAGGCCTAAGAGTCACCCCCAAGAGAACCTCTTTTGTTGCTCAGATGCCCTCTCTCTCTCCAGCCAACACAACAAGCAAACTCACCCCCCCACCATCTACGTGGGACATGACTCCCAGGGGTGTGGACCTTCCTGGCAATGTGGGACAGAAATCCTAGACTCAGCATCAAGGGATTGAGAAAACCTTCTTGACCTAAAGGGGGAAGAGTGAAATGAGACAAAGTGTCAATGGCTGAGAGATTCCAAACAGAGTCGAGAGGTTATCCTGGAGGTTATTTTTACGCATTAAGTAGATATCACCTTGTTTTTCAGATGTAATGGAGAGGCTGGAGGAACTGCCTGAAAATATAGAGCTGTGTTCCAGTAGCCATGTTTCTTGAAGATGATTGAATAATGATATAGCGTTCACAATGTGACTGTGTGATTGTGAAAACCTTGTGTCTGATGCTCCTTTTATTTACCTTGTCACCAGATGAGTAGAACATATGGAATAAAAATAAATAATAGGGGGAACAAATGTTAAAATAAATTTAGTTTGAAATGCTAGTGATCAGTGAAAGGGATGGGTGAGGGGTATGGTATGTATAAATTTTTTTTCTGTTTTCGTTTTATTTCTTTTTCCTAATAGATGCAAATGTTCTAAGAAATGATCATGACGATGAATATGCAACTATGTGATGATATTGTGAATTACTGATTATATATGTAAAAACGGAATGATCAAAATAGGAATGTTTGCATTTGTTTGGTGTTTTTTGGTATTTAAAAAAATAAAATTAGAAAATTAAAAAAAAAACCATTCCAGGTCTGGTATATCATATTCCAGCAGCTTGCAAACTAACACAGAAGCAAACTAATTCTATGTAATGGAACAGGGGTCTCAGACCTGGGTCTGGCCACTTCTTTGGAAGACCAACCACTTCATCTTTTATAGATGCGATCTGTGTGTGTGTGTGTGTGTGTGGTGTGCTTAACAGGAGAGCATGTTTCTGACTTATAATCTGAATATTTTTATTACATTTGACATTATTCTTTTTCTGGGCATTTGCCAGTGGGGCTGATGATCTTGCTTCAAGAAGGCTGTAATCTATACAAGTCGTGGAAATAACCTGGTTTTATAGGAGGAGAGAGAGCATGAGAGTTATCTGTTACCTGGCAGAGCCACATTTTAGGCCCAGCCAGAGAAGCTGCACGCTATATTCAGGGATGATAAAACCCAGCTATACCAGAGTCAGCAGGGAGTACAGATCCTCTGTTACACAGTATGCTGGTTTGATAGTATTAGGTACCCTAGAAAAGCCATGTTTTAATCCTGATCCAGTCTTAAGAGAGCAACTGTTTCTTTTAATCCTGATTCAGTACTCTATGCTGGAAACTTTTGATTAGATTTTCTCCATGGAGATGTGATATGCCCAATTGTGGGTGTGAACTTTTGATTACATGGAGATGTGACTCCACCCATTCCAGGTGGGTCTTGATTAGTTTACTGGAATCCTTTAAAAGTGGAAATATTTTAGAGAGAGTCAGAAATGACAGAAGCCTCAGAGTTGACAAAACTTCACAGCAGAACTAACACAGATGTGGATACGTGGAGAACAGAGACAGATGTTTGGAGATGCTTGGAGCCCAGCTAATGTTGCCATGTGATGTTAAGCAAGCCAGAACCTGGAGAGAGCCAAGGAAAGCCAAGAGATGAAAGCCAGCCCTGAAGAAGCAAAGTGAGGAACCCCCACAGGAACAGAGGCTGAAAGCAATGAAGCCCAGGAGCAAGGGGCCAGCAGATGCCAGCCACATGACTACCCAGCTGACAGAGGTGTTTGTTCCTCACCCATCGCCGTTCTTGAATGAAAGTAGCCTCTCGTTGGTGCCATAATTTGGATACTTTCACTTATTAAATTGTGAAGTTGTGCTTATTAAATTCCCCTTTTTAAAAGCCATTCCAGTTCTGGTATATTGCATTCTGGCAGCTTACTAACTAAAACACACAGAACTCAGAACCCAGGAAGGGAACCACTGACAATGTGAACATTTATTTTGATGCCAGATGGGATTATTCCCAGGATATTTTTGGTTATCACAAAGGATAAATTCTGAAATGGTGAAGAGTGAAATAAAATAGGTAAATATATTTACCTATTTTTGCATAGGTAAATATGGACTAAAATATGTGGCATAAAATAAGTTTGGGAGTAGGTTTGGAGAATGTCATGAATTAAAAAAGGATCAAGGAGTATATAACTTTTAAAAAGATAAAAACCACTGCTTAGACCTTTGCTTCCTACCCTAGAGTCCATGAATGTAGAAAAAGGAATTAGAGACCTATTTGTAGTGTTTCAAAAATATGGATGGATACTAAGGCTGCTCAGGTTATCATTTAATTCATTCCATTTCTGATCATTCTTTCATTGGATTACTCAATATTTCAACAGATTTTTAATGAATTAGCTACCGTGTACCAGGTTTTATGATAAGTGTTAGGGCATTCTTCAGATGGCTAAACTAAGAATTCTTACTTATGAGACATTTTAGCCATTTAGTTGGGACTCAGAGACAAGTAAATGGATAATTACAGAACAATATTACATGTACCATGATAAAGATATTTATGGAGAGGTCTGAGAATCCAAAGGGGGAGGAGAATGGGGTCTTGGAGTGCTTCCTTGAAGAGATATTACTAAATCTAAGTCTTAAAAAGGCATATATAAATTAGCTAGATGGATACAAGGAAAGGAAATTTCTGGCAGAGGAGAAATCATGTTCTATGTGTAAAAGGCTTTTAATTCTCCATAGCACTTATGCATTTTATCAGAATCATGTTCAGCTTTGACTAACAGAAAAACTTGGTATCAATAACTTAAACAAATAAAAGTTCGTTTTATATATAGGTTTGGAGGGAGGTAACTTCTGGCTTTGGTTTAGTGGCTGATGATTTCAGGGCTGCCCTGTGTCTCATATTCCCTAGGATTTTCTTTTTCATGCTTGTTGCCTTATGATTGAAAAAGAGTTTTAGCTTTGGATATCATCTCCATGTTCAAGCATGAGAAAGGGGACCAGAAGAAAGGGCATACCTCTGTTAATCAGAAAGTAAACACTTTGCCAAGAACACGTACTCCGCCAAAGCAAAAAAGTTATCCTTCTGTGCCATGGGCCTGAACCGGGAAGTGTGGCCACCCCTCACTGCAATGCAGGCTGGGAAACAAATATTTAACCCTTCCACCCTCAAAAACAGAAGTTAACAAGGAGAACAAGTTGGGAATGACTACTAGGTCAGCTTATATATAATATCTGCCAAACATAAAATTTCATTTTGTCTCATAATCTTGTGAGGTAGAAAGAGCAGGTATTATTTAGCTTCAGCTTACAGAAGAGAAAACAGGTTTAGAAGGTGAGGTAATGCCTATAGTCCTAGAGTTAAACATTGATTTAGTGATAAAAATAATAAAATAAATGCTGATGTTGCTTGTATGCTTATGATGCATCTTATTTTACATATGTTCTCAATTCCTTCTCATGCAGTCCTGTGAGTTAAGTTCTCCTTGTTTTAGATATGAACAATCTGAGATATAAGACGGTAGTGACAAAACTTGCCCAGGATCACAACACTAGCATGTTTCAGTTCTCCAGAATGCCATCCTGATATTCTTCTTCTTCCGTCTTCTACTTAAAAGGTCAAAGCTTTCTCCAGAGCCCTTAAAGTTGCCCGTGCCTCTGTCACTCCTTTTAATTTATGTAACACACTCCTGTTTCTTCATTATTGCTTTTATGCTCACAGAATCCAGCAACACATTATTTCAAACATCCTACCATTAGGAGTGCATTTCCTTTTATTGTAATAGCACCAACAATAATGAATACATTTTGTGTCCATGCATGTCACTGGTGTTTTCGATGTTCCTATCTAATTTATGTTGAGAAATGGATGCATAAAGTATTGCCCAGGCTCCCATTACTCCAGAGGAAATGAGGGATGCCCTGTGTATATGCATATCTTTTTTGCATTCATGCAGCAGATACAATGTTTGGGTCAGAATGAGTCGTATGCCTAAAATGGTAGTTTGGCCCTTTGCAGGAAGGGAGCTTTGGAGGTAATTTGCTATGCATATTAGAAGCAGGTTTCTTTGTAAATGGGTGTTTGGGCCTACATAATCACAAATTGTAGTCAGACTTCTTTGGAAGGGAAACAGGGAAAACTCTGCTGATTAAGGACTCCATGTTTTGGTGTTCCCCATGATTTTCTTATCTTCATGTGCATAGCCAGCAAGCATTGCTGATGATCTTGATGCCAGGAATCACCCTGTCAGTCAACCACACTGGCACAACCTTCTTGTGTTGAGGGTAAATAGTGAGACGGAGGCCCCCTGGGCAACAGAATGTGCCTAGCTTTGGATCAGTTATGTGAGTTGATCTTTATCTTGAGAGTTGGGCCATGAGATAAGAAGATGATAATAGCCTATGGGTCTGACTTGCCACGTAATGGTAGGAGGTGGCTCCTTTGTGGAGAGAAAATACAGTAGTCTGCTATCTAGGAAATGGTCTCCCCTATTTTTGAAATAATATGTGGGTCAGAATGCTATAGACATTCAGCTTTGTCTATACAGGAATTCTTGGGGTAATGATTTTTTTTTTAGATACACTTTATGGTAAACCTGTCCTTTCCAAGACTTGAGATCTCAGCAGTTGGAGAGTACCTGTAAAACCCAATATTTTGAATCCTCATTTAGGGGTTATGGTAATTAAAGCAAGGTTTACAGAATATAAGAATATGCTAGGTTTCCATAAAAGACTGCATATTTATATATACCAATTCCAGCTAAATTTTGTAACTATGCAAAAGTTGCCCCTGAATAAAAATTGACTGCCCAAGTTTATGATTACGATTTATTTAGTAACCGTGTGGCAAAGTAAAGAAGGAACAGATACTGGAAACCAAAGTCAGAATGAAGTATGTCTGAGTGTTTCTGTGGAAATGTTTGTTTTGCCTCTAACAACCACCACAAAAAAAAAGCCAAGAACTTTCCTTAAAATTTGGCCTGAGCAAAAGCAAAATTTCTATATCTCTAAGTGATCTTTAATCTCACCAGCTTTTTATTACTGGAAATATACTATCAAAAACCTTGGCTGTAGAATTTCAATATCTCTTTGTTTTGCAGAGAGCTCCCTGTTTTGACTTTTTTCACTTTTAACTTTCATACAGTGCATCACCTGACTCTCATGTCAATACCTAAAAGGCATACTTATGAGAACTAGTTTTCCCAAATCTACAGAGAAATATAAGCACAGATAAGACCACTGCAGTAACCTTAAAGAGGTTATTCTTTGCCATCTTCAGAAAGCTACCAACTCTTGTCCAATACTGAAAAGTCTACAATTATATAGGAAATTCTGTAGAACTAAGTGTACTGTTTGGGGAAATTCATTAAAACTCAAATAATTCTAGCTCTGAATTGAATCTCTGAAATCATATCTTCTCCAGTCTGATGAATTCTAACAAAAGTACCTGCTATATTTAATAGCCGAAGGTAAGAACTAAAAGAAAATGGCAAGAAGCAGAAACATGCAAAGTTCTGCATGTCTGGGTAGTTCACCATTTCCTCAAGGACAGGATTCTAAGCATATTTTATTTAGCCTTTCTTGAAAGGTGTGCAGAAATGAGATGTTGACTTCAGGTTTCCATGGACAGAGAGAAGATTATGGATGCAGTTTATCCAGAGCAGCTTTGGGTCAGAATTGCCAGAGACTAAAATCCAGACAGAACCTCTGGATCTTGGAAGCCCTGTTAGGGTCAGAGCTTAGCCTCCATAGTGAGGAGGAAGGAGGCTGATTTTCCTTCAGTTCATTGCTGTAGGGTGAATTAAACTGACAAGCAAACCTGAGAACCAGCCTGAACTGCCTTCCTAAGAAGCTACCCATCTTTAAGGGAGTTCTCTAGCAAATGTGCCTTCAGGGGATGATATAACTAGAAGCAAAGCCATTTGCATTAATTTATCATGCACATGTCTTTTGCCTCCTAAAATGCTCAAGGTTCCCCACCATGTATATAATAGAGGTTTCTAGTTTCTAAGTCATTGTGTTTAAAGTCTATTCTAAGATGATTGATCTTGAGAGTACTAGCCGCAGCAAATATGGCACGCTATTTGCTGAACTCTAGTTGTCTGTGCTTCGACTCACAATCTTTTGTTGTGGTTGTTCTTAACCATGAAACAAATTCAAGATGTTTAAAATATTTTCAACAATAGATAGCACTTAACTAAATCAGAGCAGGTTGGTGCCAAACTTATGTATTTTCTGAAACTGTTAATCTGAAATAAAACAAAAATTACAAAAATAGCAATCATTTCTAAAGTATTTAGCTTGTGCCAGATACAATATTAAGAACTTTACATGAGGTGTTCCTCTTTTGTGTCCACGACTGTTCTTTTACATAGTGGACCTATTTTACAGATGAGGACACGAAAACTCAGAAAATTAAGTGAATTTCCCACGGTTACATTATCTGTCTCAATTTCCAGTATTCCTTTTTGTGGTTATTGACAACCAGAAAGTTGAACAGGCACCATCAGCCTTCTTAAGGCAGTTGGCTCTTCCTTTAATTAGAGTGTGTAAGAAAAGCCACTGTGCTCTGAAGACCACCCACACTAGTACATGTTTGCCCCAGTTGTAACAGCTGCTGACACTTAAGTCAAAGTGATGCTAACGTGGAAGGTATTCACAGTCCATCCCAACATGGTGGGAAGAACTTGAGCTTTGCAGACAAACTTGGGCTCCAAATGTGGTCAGTCTTCTTCTAAACCTGAACCTTTTTTTTTTTTTTTTTTACATCTTTCACAGAAATGGAGTCAAAATTGGATGAAGTGTTACATATAAGTACCTATTCTAGTGCATGGTAGTTAGGTACTCACTGAATACATTTTTTATGATACATAGTTGCTAAAAATGTCAGTTTGCTCTGTTCATGTTAGCAAAAGGTTCCTCAACACCTGGAAGGGTTTTGGCGCTAGCAGAAGGAGAGTGATTAGAAAATAAAATGCTCTTCTGTTTCCCAAAGGCGGGAATTCTTTAGAAACGATTTTGCTTTTTATATTCTGTTTTCCCCACCTAGGTAGGAGATGGGCTGATGTTTTCCTTTCTGCCCTCCCTATCCTGTAGCTTTCCCCAAAGTTTTCTCTCATCTCTCCTTTGTGATTACCTTAAGTGCTTTTAATGGCTGCTTGACACTAGAAAGATATTCCCAGCAGGGATCCAATTTGTAATCACTGCTTCTTGCTTGATGTGAACTTGTGGATGACCTCTGGGAAAGGACTAAGATGGGGGAAGCAAACCTGTTCTCCAGCAAAGCAAAATAATATGTTCCCGAGCAGCTCACAGGCAAGGAGTGGCTCCAGAGACTGTGCTCACACCTTCTTCCACTTCGCTTAGGCATGTCTGGACGTGTAATTGGTAGATTATAGCATGGGTATGCTTCCACGCTCTTAAACACCACCATCAGCAACAATCGCATCATCACCCTGAGAAAGAGTGGAATGGCCTTAGGAGCAGGCTATGTACAGGTAGAACCAACCAGCCATTATGCCAGGGCCTACCATTTGGGAGCCTGGACTACCCTGCACTGTTCTTTGCCTTCTAGTTGTGACTATTATCACAAAGGGGAACCTAATCAAGGTACGGGGAAATTGAGGGAAAATGCAAATCCCTGTGTGTTCATTCCACAAATACTAGACACACAGCTACTAATCAGGACTGTAAGTGATGAATCAGGATACTTGCCCTCAAGCAGCAGCTCTCTGTCTAGAAGAAGAAAAGCCAAGGATCTGTGTCTGATAATACCATCCAGAGAGACACAATGCCAGGGAAATGGGTTACACATTAAGTGCCTCATGCCCAATTTTGTATGACCCCCTTGAACTTGTGGGCTTAGCTCCAAACCATAGAGCCACCCTTTCATAGAGAGTCTCCAGTGTCCACCACTATTCAAGCCCCCGTCCTGAATTCTTGTCCTTTTCACCCCAAACTCCACTTCTTAGCCTTCCCAGACCTTCCAGAGTTAAGAGTTTGTAAGGAATTTTCATGTTTTCAGTTAAGACTTACTGCTCAGAGCTGCGTCTCTGCCCTACTCTAAGTTCAGCCTTGCCTCTTTGGCATCTGTTGATACACATCCCTCAATTGCATTGCTTCCAGCTCGCCCAGTCTGACCGGCCCTTGGAATCCTACATTTCTACTGTTCTTTCATGAGCAGTATGTTTGCTGGATTCCCCTTGGACCTACTAGCAGGACCTTGTCTTTGTGAGTCTGAGAAGTGAGTGATGAGTGGTCACTAAGCTGGAGTGGTCAGCTGTCTTCATGGAAGATGTAGGTCTTAAAGGCTATTCATGATTTAAGTGGGGAAGAAGAAAGGATATGGATAGTCCAGGTTGGGGCAAGGGAGGTTCTTGCTATGACTTAACAGCTGTTAAAGTCATCAGTGTGAAGGAGGAGTTTGGAATAGAGCTGCCACAGAGATTTAAGGATTATCTGTGGATTTTAATGCCATACTGTTACAACAAGGGAGCAGGTGACAGGAAGAACTTTAATATGGAGTTATGTCAGATTCATGGATTTATTTTGCTCTCCTTCTCCGAACAATTTTTACATTCCCTCTGTTAGGCCTAATTTGAGAGTCCGGGGTTTGTCCTGTGCCATTCACATCAATTTAAATGAGTAAGAGTTAAGTGGGTGATCATCTTAGCTTTCACATAGATCAGTGGTTTCCAGCCTTGGGTTCCAGACCCCTACCAGATAATCTAATCCCATTTCCAAAGTGGGAAGAAGGGGCATAGCATAGTTAGAAACATATTTAGCCATCATAGTCCTTGAGTTCCACAATGGCTCCTACCATTGCCAGAAATTAGAATAGGAAATTAAAAAAAAATAATTCTGTTGGCTTTTCTTAAACTCCAATACGCAGAATTATTACTTTTTTTTTAACTTCTTTTTTTCTTTCTTGCATATACTTCAGCCAAGGGCCCTAAAACTACTTTTTTAGAGAAGAGTAGCTTTATTATTTTGCAGCAAATGTTTTTTAAATTTACAAACAACCTCCAAAAGAATTCTCTTGTGTTTTTCCCTAAGTGGTTGGCTGATATATTTATTTTGTTGTCATTCCCTTTCCCCCACCCCTCTGTGCTGGGCTGAGTAAAGATTGCAGAGGGATGTTTTAAGTAGTGAGTGGGTGAATGGGTGGAGAAATCAAAAGTTGTACATACTTTTTGTTAACTTCTCCTACTGGAATAGAAAACCCATCAGATATATTTATTGTCCTGTATAAAACTCGAATCTGATTGGGACTCATAGACTGAGAGAGCCTTAGAGAGCATCTATTCCCAGAAGAAAGGAAGGGAACAGAGCATTTTGCAGTGAAAATCTACTCTATAGAGGGCACTATCTCTCACACCGTTTCATAAGAAACGATTGCTTATTAAGCCTTTACCATGTGCCAGACACTTTTACATTCATAAAAAACCCTAGGAATCATTGACCTTATTTTATAGATGAGCAAAACAGAGGTTCAGAGGAGTATGTTTTATCCAGGGAAACTCAATAAGTGGAAGGACTAGATTCAAATTGCAGAACCTGTGCTCTTTTTACTCCTCTCAGTCTGAAAGCGAAGCTTGAGAGTTCTGATAGCAGGGAGCCCTGCCATCTAGATTGCCAATAGATGCCACTCAATTAGGTATCTTTAAAGGGTATCTGGGCCTTACTTGATTCTAAGAAGCACATATCCCTTTAGGGTGCCTTTATGGTGTAGGTATTGTACCCTTCTGGCAGCTATTGGGCCTTTAATTGGACTGATGGAGAGTAATTACTTTCCAGTTATCATAAATAAATCTTATAATGCCTGATGTATATTGAGACTGAGCCATAAACAGATTCTTCTGCGTATGAGAGGAAACGGTTCTAAAGTGGTAAGATTATGCCATTTAGGTGTCACAGCAGAGCTGGCTTCAGGAAAAACTGGGAAGAAGGCAGAGTATGTCTTTAAGAATCATTATTTGCTTCTTTGGGCACTCTGTATATCTATATTCTAGTTCTGGCTCTTTAAAGATTATCATTTCTCTTTCCCCAGCAAAATTACTACCACCTCATCTCATCAGCTTCTAAAATGACAATTGGTTCACCCAAAAAGTCATCTGTGCTGAAGTGGTTTATGGTGGTCTTGTCTTGTAATATATACTGATTTTTAAGTCTAGCTAGCGGCTTGGCCAGAAGGGACTGAGTGTAGTATCTTAAGTCAAAGGAATGCCTTTAATAGGAACTTTATGCTTAATGGCCTGTGGGGAGATCTTTTGAATTGACAAGGCCTTGTCTATTTCTCACATAATATCATGTTGGATGTCTGTCACTTCCTCCAGTGCACAGGGCACCCCTTTGAATTCAGAATGATGGCTCTTTTAAATCGTGAGAATGGGTGATGATATGCAAAGGATGGGAACTTGCAGTGTCTGGTTCCTCCTTTCTCTGTTTGCTTTGTCTCTCCTGTTTGGTGTTTTCATGTGTTTGGGGACATCTTCCTCTCTTTTGGCCAGACTAGTGCTCCCTCTCATCTGACAGCACTGAACTAGAATCCAGGGAGAGGCTCTGTTAAGATTGGCTGAAGGTAAATTGGGTGTTACGTTCATCTCCGTGTTGTCTATATCAAGCACGGGGTAATTCCTACAGTCCAGATCTGATAGCTGTAGCACAAATATTAGAATATTGAGCATGGAGAGTGTAACTTTCTCACCTTCTCCATTTCCTAGAGAAACTTACAACTAGAGCTTTTACTGCAAGGGCAGGGATAAGATTGAATAATAAAAAAATGAGGAACAGGCAAGGGAACCTCTGTGTAAATGGTTCCGTTTTACAAACATCTCCCTACTTATGCTCATCTGAGAGATGTGATGGCAAAGGTGACTGTGTTTTTCCCCACAGTGATTATTAACTAGGCTGAAGAAACATCCTCAGAATTTCCTGCTTCCCCATTCCAGAGTCCTCTCACTGCTGCTCGCTCATATGGGCTTGGACTCTTAGATAATTGAGTCTGACACTGTCAAAAAGAAAGCCCTGGGCTCTGCTTGAGAACAAGTTGCCATGCACTGCAGACCACCACATCATCAGTTTGGCACCTGCGTTATCCTTCCAAGCTGAGTATCAGACCTATGCTGAGGATATAATTACATTTGAGCAACCCAGTGCCTATCTACCCCTCCCACACACACACATGCAGGTTTTATATTGAGTTACCATTGGGTGTTTTTTTATTATTTTCTTTTCTCCCTGAAACATATGTATGTGCTGCCTTGGGGAGTGTTGCACAAAACAGAGCCTGAATATTTTAAACATAACCTTTGTTCACAGTTTGGAGTGTGGTAGACACCAGATGGAGCCCTGGCACTCCTCTCATCTTCTGTTCTTTCCCCTCCATTTCCTCCTGTCTTCTTAGAAAACGCTTGAAGCATGACCTTTGAAGATAAGCATTAGGAACTGCTGTTAAGATATTTTTTCTCTCAACGTACCCCCTCTACTTTATCTCTAGACCTTCTGAACTCTTCACAGCTCCCTGAACACGATGAGCTGTTTCACATCTCCAAGACTTTGTTCAAGCTGCTCTCTGCACCTGGCATGCCCTCCTCCTGGCCCTGTTGTCTTCTTGGAAAATGCCAATCCATCTGTCAACACTAAGTAATGAAGTCTTTTCTGGCTCTGTAGGTGGAGTTTTCCACTTCCTTCTCTCATAGCACCTAGTCTACATTCTTTGCCAGACTGTGAGCTCCTTAATGGTAGGGAGTCTATCTGATTCACTCTGTATTCCTGTCACCCAGCCCAGTCACTGACATGTAACATGGACTCATTTGGCGAGAGATGAAAGAGAAAAGACCGACTTCAGGTTGGGAATAATATAAAACTGTTGACTTCGGTTGAGTGTTCATTACTATTTAGTCAGTATACTAAATACGTTCATTATCTCATTTAATATTAAATCAACTCTTAAGAGATAGATATTGATATTTCTCCCTTCTTGAGTTGCATCCAACACATACTTATGCACCCATCATTTTCTATCCCAATATTCTGTTTTATTTCCTTCATAGTGCTTTCCACAATCTGAAATTATTTGTTTATTTGTCTCCACTAGAAATGAAACTCAATGAGAACAGGGATCTTGTCAGTTTTGTTCACTACTACATTCTCAGAGGTAATTACAGTGCCTAATTTACTGTGTGTGTTCAATAAATACTTGTTCAGTGAAAGAGTGAATGACTTGCCATTTCACAGATAAGAAAACTAAGGCTTAGAGACATTAAAGAGCTTTGCCAAAGTCACTCAACTCAGAAGCTGAAGAGTTTGGATGGGAAGTTCTTTCTTACTCCATAATGGAAGACCCTCACATACTCTATTCTGTAGGTGTTCCTCAAGTAGACAGAGCTTAGTGCTCTTGGGAGAAAGATGTGCTTTTCTGTTGGATAAAGCCTCTGCCTTGAAGTTCAGCCTTCCCTCCCTTTCACTTCACTAGCTAAATGTCACCTTCTGAGCCAAGGCATCTTGTGAGAGATAGCATGTGTTGCCACCAAAGGCATTCTAAGTTCCAGGCATGTTGTTTAAGACGGGATAAAGGATGAAGGAGACACAGATTCAGATCACAAGGAGCTCAAATTAGCAAAAGCATGTATAGTAAATCCAGCTATGCTAAGGTGCACAGAATCCCTGAACACCTGGAGTCTGCAAGGACAAAGCAGGAATCTGTCAAATCACCTTTAGCCTGGTTCCCTGAAGGTAGACAAGGGGATATCATCTCAACTTAATTCAGACTTCATCCTCTAGTGGGGTGGGTAAACATCAGCTGAAGTCTTCAAAGGTATTTACTATACAACCTGAGTAAAAGGGTGACATGTTGGTTCCTCTCCTCTCAGGACAGATGGAATTGAAATTGAAATTGATGCCTCCCCCAGAGAAACTCTGTCTTAAGTCAGAGGAAGGTATCTAGATGATAGGCCCTAGATTTGTATAACTGTGATTGGCAGAGTCTTCAGGACCCAGGGGGAAAATCTAAAGAAAATGACCACCTTGTAGCATGAAAGTCACAGACTAGCTGCAGTTGTAAAACTGAGAAATCTTGCTTGTCTTTTTTTTTTTTTTAAGGGATTATCAGGATCCCCTGTAGCAAGAAAGATGTTTTCTTATAAGTGGTGCCCAAACTGTAGTTTGAGTCTGCCAAAGCCTCAGAAAAATCTTCTGCAGAGATTGCTAGCATGAGACATTAACAGTAACCTGGCTGGATACATACAGCCAAGCTGATTTCACAAGCTCCCTTGTATGCTTCCTCCCATCATCATTGAATCTCCCTATTCAGTATAGAAAACAGAGGCCAGGCCTCAGTTGTAATTCCAGCTCTGCCTATCTGTGGGATTATGGGAAAGTGACTTCATCTCTCTGTCCCTCATGGTCTTCATTTGTAAAATAAGCATGTTAATACAATTTCACAGAATTTTTATGAAAACTGGTGAGTGATTAGCACATTGCCTAGCAAGTAATACTAGCATTCATTTATTGAGTACTAATAGTATATTGTTTTCATTTTACAGATGTAGAAGCTAGTTTAAAGAGGCATCTTGCCCAAATGGGTCTTGAAACCATGTCTGTGATTCTAGGGTTGTGTAGGCTTTCTACCACCTGTAACAGCCATTACTATAACTAACCAATTCTCCTTTTTCTGAATCCATGCCTCAGCTAACATTTTATCTCATGGAAAGAGGAAAGCAATGAGTTAGCATTTCTTTATCCCCACCTTAGCCTGGAAGTCTTACTACAACTCTTACTTCTCTCCCTCTATAGACCATTAGAGTGGAGTTTGGATGGTTAAACTCTTGGAAACCAGGCCTGCCTTGAGCATGGCTTATGGCTGGATTGTGGAGGGCTGGAAGTTGCCAAGCCTGCAGCTGTTTTATGGGGGAAGCCAGGGGGAGAATATTTCCTTGGGGGGTGAATTTATTCCTCAAGTTTCCTTGCTTGGAGAATGCAAGGCATAAATTTCCTTTTCTTTCGCCTTCATTAATGTCTCATACCGTGCTTCCAATCCACTGGCCACACCAATTCTTTACCAGTAAAGGTTATTTGTTTGTAAGAGAAATCATTTTATATTAGACAGCATTTTAATCCACACCTAGTACCCCTAGTGGTTATATGTACCTGATCATTGTGGTGACAATTGGAAAACAAAGGTAGGCTGGGTTCAGTCACAGAAGTAAGCTGCTGTCTGTGAGATTCCTGGGTGGATCTCCAAGACCAGCAAGCTGCCCACAGCTTTCCTGGGAAGGTGGTAGCCTCAAGAACAATAATACTTTGTAAGGTTATTTTGATAATTCACTTATTCATTTAAAAAATACTTGTGGAGGTTTTTCTAGTGCTAGGCATATTACTAGGTGCTAGTAATATAGCTGGGAATAAATTAGTTAAGATCCTCCTCACCTCAAAAAAACTTCATGTAGTGATCATTGTGCTATAAACACAAAACAACAGTGTATTGTAATAGTGCAGGAGTTGGGGGGGGCTACTCTAGATTGCTTAGTCAGGGAAAGCCTCTGAGAAGGTGACATTGGAGTGTAAAATGAATGTTAAAGAGCCAGTCATTCTGCGGTGTGTGGAGAAGAGCTTTTGAGAGAGAGAGAGCACGGCACATGCAAAAGCTTTAAGGCAAGAATAAGCTTAGCTTATTTGAGAAATAAAAAGAAAGCCAGTGTGTGGCGTGGAACCAGGTTAGAGAGGTAAGCAGGGGCCAAATCATGTAGGGATGTAGGGGCCACAGGTTTTATTCTAAGGGTTATAGGAGGCCATTGAAGGATTTTTAAGTGGGGCAGTGACATAATCTGTTACACATTTTAAATTATTACTCTGAATGAAGTTCAAAAAATAGACAAAAGTGAGGTAAGAGTAGAAGCAGGAAGACAAGTCCAGGGACAACTTCAGTAGTTCAAGCAAGAGGTGGTGGTGGCAATGGAAAAGAGTAATAAACAGACATGGAATAGGTTGTGCTGGGTACATTGACAAGACTTACTGTTGGATTCAGTGGGATAGGAAGATGATGGGCTCCTAAGGCTTTTAACACAACATTTGGCACATAGAAAGTACTCAGTAAATGATAGCTGCTGTCATTATTAATAAAAAGGCTATTAGCAAAAACCAAGAAAACAGGCTTGAGAAGGTATCTTGAACCCACTCACATGACAGCATGGTACCTACAGTGCCTGTGTGACAACGGTGTTGGTACTTCTCTTTTGTTAATAATGACATTCTTAGAGACAAAGCGGATGAGTGGGTTGCAGGTATGGTGTTATTATTCAGGAGCCAGAACCTCTGACTTACAGTCACTTTCCACTCACATCAATTCACCATATGATTTTTAGCCTCTCTTAGCTTTTGTCTGATGTCACTAAATAACTACAAGATGTTTTAAACACTTACTGTGTGTAGGTACATATTTTATATACATACTCTATGTATACTAATCTCATTTAACCCTCCCCACAACTCTTCTGGATACATACTAAACTGTCCTCCATTTCCAGGTAGGAACATAGAACTCATAGTAAGTGGCAGCTCTGACTCAAACCCAGGTGTTTCTGGCTTCTAAATTCACAGTTAAAAACCTTCTGCAATATGAGGAAGTAGCATTAGTCTCCAGGGTTAGTAGGCATCCAACTTCCAACTTTTACCACTTCTAGACCTCAATCAAGGTCATCATGGAAAGCAAAGGTACTGAAAACCATTCTGTGACACTAATTATAAGCCTGTTCAAACAAATTAGAGATTAGTGTTGAGAGTGTATTAATTAATTAACTCTTTCTTCCTCTCCCTTTAAAAACTTTTAAAATACAGCAGATGATGCAACAGGAAATTTGAAGTCCAGCATTTTATTAAATCTTCTGTTGAAGATTTCTGTGGAAGGACACTTCTTGAGAGAGATTTGGTTTCCATCATTCATATGCCAAATGAGGATGAGGAAATCGGGTCGATATATTTTCTGAAGGTGTGGGAAGCAGGGAAGGTAAACCCTTGGGCTATGTTCTGCTTCTAACCACCCCCCTCCCACCTCCTAGAGTTGCCTGGGCCCTAAAAGAGGGTATAGGAAAAGGCTCCTTTCAGACCTCACTACAGGAGATCTTCCGTTATATGAAATCTGGCAGTGCTGAGGGAGGGCAGAGATTAAGGAAAGCCAACATAAAGGCAAAGAAAAGGAAATGCTTTCTGCCCCCATGGCATTTTCCTTTTGAAGTTAAACAGGAAACTGAATAATAACATGGAAGTTATTTTGGAGAGGAGGAACAGACACACACACATGCCGTGTTACCAAAGTCCTCAGACTTTGAAACTGCCCCAGTTTTGGCCAGAGTGTGGGGAAAATAGGCATTCTCATACCTATATGAGTAATGATTGGAAATCAGTAAAAGATGATTTCTGAAGGGCATTTTAACAGTAATGTATCAAAAACCTTTAAAAATACATGCCCTTTGAGCCTTAAAGAAATGGCTGATTTCTTAGAGAATTTCTCAGAGAAATGAGTGGCAGGAAATAAACAAAATATGCCTATAGCACCTTGAAGGGCCAGAAAGTAGGAAATACTCAAAACAAAACAAAACAGAACTCTTATGTCAAAGGGACATGAGCCAGTTAAAACAGCCTCCAGTGGCCAAAGCTGAAACAAAATAAATAAAGGTGTTTATTAGTTTCCTGGCTGCTAAAACAAATACCATACAGTTGGGTTGGCTTAAACAACGGGGAATTTACTGGCTTACAGCTTTGAGGCTACAAGTCCAAGATTGAGCCATCAACAAGGTATTGCTTTCTCCCTGAGGACTGTGGCATTCTGTGGCTGGCTGGCAGTGATCCTCGGTCCCAGGCTTTTCCATCTTAGGGCAACGCTCGTGGCAGCATCTTTTCCATTCTCTTCTGAGTCAAGGGGACTTCCTAGTTGTTCATCAGGCTTCTACTCCTTATGTCCAATTTCCTTTCCTTATAAGGTCTTCAGCGCTGTTGGATTAAGGCTCACCCTCATTCAGTTTGGGCACACTTTTTAATAACATCTTCAAAAGTCCTATTACAAATAGTGTTTGTAAGTATGGATTTAGGAGTCAAACCCACAGAACCCATGACTGGGACCTACACATGCCTTTTGTGTGGAACATGATTCAATTCCCAACAAGTAGCATTGGATTATAACCTAAAGGCTAAAAGAAATATCCATGAATCCATACTGATATAAATAAATAATTGAATAAATAAATAAGGGCAAATAGACAAATCTGTAATGCAGAAAAATCCCAAATCATTTATGTAGATTTTCCACCTCCAAGGAGGAGGAGATTAAATCCCAACTCCTTAACTGTGGGCTGCACATAATGAGAAAGAATACAATATGAAAAGGGAGAAAAGGAGTAACTTTACAGTGGAGAATCTCAGCTAGGTGATCCAGGTCAACAACCATAGTGGTAAGTCATTTTGATAGTACATACCTTTAGTATGATGTGATGAAAATGGCACCTTAACTCTGTGGTCTTCCTCTCAATTACACATAACTCCAGTTTTATCATGAGTAAAAACATCAGACAAGTCCCAGTAGAGACACTCTACAAAATATCTAGCCAGTACGCCTCAAAACTATCAAGGTTACCAAAATAAGGAAAGTCTAAGAAACTGTCATATCCAAGAGAAGCGTAAGGAGAAATGACAACTAAATGTAATATTGTGTCCTGGATGAGATCAAGGAATGAAAAAAGGCATTAGGTAAAAAACTAAGGAAATTAAAATATGAATTCAGTTAGTAATAAATATACCAAACTAATGTAAGATCTTAATAAGAGTGAAAACGGTATGAGAGCACCCTTTCCTATCGTTGAAATTTTTCTGTAAATCTAAAACTGTTCTAAAAACAAACTTTATTTTAAAAAAGACATATACCCATTTACCCAGGAGTTTTACTTCTAGGGTTTTTTCCCTCAGAAAATAATAAGTATAAGTATGAACCCAAAGATTAATCTACAAGGATGTATGTCACAGAAGTGTGGCTAACAGTGAAAAGAGGGAAAAAATTTAAATGCTCAATATTAGGTATGCTAAGTCCATACAATTCAATCATGAATAATAATCTTATAGAAATATATTTCTTAGTAAGAAAAGATTCATGATTATAGTTGAATGAAAAAAGCAAATTATGAAAGAATCTGTGAAGTATGAGCCAATTTTATAAAAGGTATGTATTTTTACATAGGCATAGAAGGGTTAAGGATGGATATGTTTTAGTGTGTTAATGGTGATTATCCCTGGTGGAAACAGTGTAATTTTTTTTCTTTTTATAGAAGCAGTATCTGTTTGTTACAGAAAGTGCAAACCAGGGATAAAGAAAAAGTTACTTTGTAAGTTAAAAGAAAAAAAAAAGGCTGGAAATAATTTCATTCTAAATCCAGCAGCAGAGCAGGGAAGGGCTCAGTCCTATAGAAGGGAAATCTGAGAGCAGAAGGGTCATTGGCAGGCTGACAAGCCCACCTGAAACCTCTGTTCAAATTCTGTTCAAGTAGAAGCAAGCATTTGAACATGGGCAGTAACTGCTTTTGGAGGAGCCCATGGTTTGGGCTCCCATCTGTTTACAGACCTTTTTTTTCCCTCCTTCAACTTTAAAATTAGAACAAATTTTGAAAGGAATTAAAAAGAAAAAAAAAGACTTCTGTTGTAAAGAAACCTATTGTCAGACTACGGAAACGTGACTTCAGAGCTCTGGAATTGAACAGTGTTGCTGTGTTCCCTCCTTTGGTCATCGCCGTGGACTTCTTCACAGTCTCTCCCCCTTCTCATCAGAGTGGCAGGATATGGTGGCCACTGTTGCACATGCCGGCACGCTCAGGAAAGCCAGGATTCCCAAGGGACCCCACACCATTTCAAGTATTTCTAAGCCCAGCTCCTAGCACTGAAGATGTTATGGGAAAAAAACAAACCAAAAAAAGGGAAAATAAAAAAAATAATAAGAAGAAAAATACCTAGTCTCTAATTTGTAGCAGTTACATATTTACCAAATAATCAACTTAAAAGAAATAGATGTTTTAAGAGTGTTTTATATAAAAATTACTTTATGTTTTTAAAAAATCTGTTCAAGTGCCCTATAGCAGGGCACTGCTGGCTTCTTTCAGTTTTCTGTAGGATAGAAGCAGGCCACATATCCACACGGTCCCTGTGGAATGCATGAATGATAACCACCTATAAAAATTATAGATGGGCTATCCTGACCAAAAGGGGGATAAGTAGTATAACTAATAAAGTATCAGTGGCTGAGAGTGTTCAAATAGAGTCAAGAGGCTACTCTGGAGGTCACTCTTATGCAAGCTTCAGTTACACATTGCTATCTACTATAACTGTCAAACCCCAAACAAAACCATTCCAGCCAATCCTAAAGAGCACCTAGGGCAATATATAAGATTCTACAAGAGTTCCATGTACTAGGGTAACTTTACAGAAACCTACAACCTCCAGATGGGTCCCTGGACCAGATAAGTCCTGAAATGCAGAGGGGCCAGCCTCTCCAGAACATCAGTTTGTTCCATCTCCCTACCGCATATTTTTGACAGCCCCTTCCAACATGAAAAAATTAGAATGGCCACAGCCCAAATACTCCTAAAGAATGGAATAGAAAGATCAAGGGTGATGGTGAAGTTATAGAGAGATCGGGTTTAACAAACAAATGTGATTATTAAATTGATATTTCTTTTAGTCTCTAGTATCTTAGAGCTGCTAGAAGTAAAAACCTAAAATTGTGGAACTGTAACCCATACCAAACACTGAAATCTGTTCTACAACTAATTGTTGTGCTGTGCTTTGAAGTTTATTGGGTTTTTTGTACATATGTTATTTTTCACAAAAAGGAAAAAAGTTGTGATGATAAAAAACATATTTATTCCTTCTAGCCTTCTATATTCTGGAACAGCTAGAAGGAAAAATATGAGAGTATCGTATGATAGCCCATGACAAACTTTGGGATCTGTCCTGTAACAACTTGTTGAAGAGT